>PVKZ01003583.1:22430-124795 GCA_004027375.1 Macroglossus sobrinus
CACACACACACACCCCAAAATTGGATGAGTTTCTGCACCCTGCACGTCACTATTAGGCTAGTGACACCCTATTGTGTGGTTGAGAGAGGTAAAGTCGCCCAGGAGATTATTCAGAATGAGAGATTGCAAGCATTCCTTAAAGATGCCTTCACAGAAAGTGGAGCTTCTCTCGTGGGGTCTGGCAGGCTGCAGCTCATAAAGACGGGATTGGTGGCACGCTGCGTGTACTGCAACTCTTACTCACAACTTGTAAGACTGAGGGGCCGGTGCAAACGGTGTCAATGGAGCTTTAAGGGCTCTGTTTTCTGACGTTGTTCTGAGTTAATAATTAATGGATATCTTTCTTTGATGGCTCTTTTATATTTAGATGCAGCTGCCTGAAAATCAGCCACAAAGGAAACTCGATTTTGTGTGTCATTAATTTTGACTTTGCTTAAGCAAAGTGTTTCAAAAAAAAACAAAAAAAACAAAAAACACACACACACTTTAAAAAAGCACCTTGCTCTCAGAGCCTTCCTAATGAAGCTTTGGTCAAACGTAGAGATGAAATCTTTGATTAACAAGACTGTTGGTAATTTTCAGGGCTTGGGGATGGTGTTTTTTTATGAAGTTCCATCGTTCTAAGTAGTTTTTTAAATCTTTCAGATGGGCTGAGTCTGAGTAACAGTTCAGTGGTGATGCTAATTTTGATAGAATCTGATCACAGGGGAATTCCTGTTCTAGTGTAATGTAATCATTTATTGTGAGTTCCTCTAGCATGTGACTATTCTGATATTCTCTTCTCTGCTATATGTTGAAAAGGAAGAGGAAGAATTAAATAACTGCCCACAAAAAGCAAATCCTATATGTCTTCTCTAAACATGAGTTTTGTCACATAATATGTGACAGTTGACCAAAATGATATGAAAGATCTTAAAAGGGGGAAAATAAACTTTGAAATAGATCCGGCTTTGAAGATATTCAAATAAACTGTTGCCACAAGATATATGTATTTTATCAGCATTTTTATTTGCACCAAATCCAAACTGTCTCCAAGATCTTAGAGACAAAACAACAAATGTAATGTTTATATTATGTGCGTTGGGTAGATTTTGGTAGAACAGTCCTTAAAGTCACTTCAAATGTCTTTTTTTATGCCCAGACTATTCCTGTTGACTCACTTCCAATTTCTAATTATATGAATAATTATTTCTGAATCCCACAGTTCCTCTAAATAACATCTATTTTAATAACTGCAATTGATACTTCCATCACTTAATATACTGTCTTGTTTCAGCAAATAACTCAACATCTGTTAGTTGTATTTACTGTCACCGAGTAAATGGTTTTATTTAAATCATGTAAATGAGAGAGAAGGACAGACTACACAAATTTCTCTTTTGCATCAGCAGAAGTTTCTTTTCCCTTAAGAAGGGTTTTTATACCTGAAGTAAATTATTTGCTTGACTGCCTTTTTATAACAAGATTAGGGAATAACATTTGATTCTAGACAAATAATATCAAAATAAATTCTATTTGAGTCAGGATATTTCTTAACATTTCTTATCAACCATTGATATTTAATTAGCTAACTGGGATAGTTGAGATCTTTAATACTTGTTGGTATTGATGCTTAATTTTGCTCTGTTATGTTATTCTCTGTATATATATATTCTCTGTATATTTAAAGAAAGATTTTGGTCTCTAAATCACTATTTTGTATAGAAAGAACTCGATGATTTCAACACTATTTTTCTTAGAATTGTATTTTTTTCCTGTAAGCATTTAAAAGTCTTTTTCTCAGTCTCTTCTAATAACTTACAGATGTCACCCTTTCAAAAAAAAAAAAAAAGAAGGAAGCTTTCTTCCATCATTTTAACATCTCAGCGCTATCTGGGAGCTCCTATAATTGATAAGAGCACATCCCTAGCTTGTTTCTATCTGATAGGTGTCAGACTCAAAAGCCACAGACACACTGGGGTCATCCTATACTTGTCCATGCCCTACCTGTTTTCATTGAGAGGGTTAGAAAAAGCAACAGCTACCATCTTCCCGGATGCGTGATTACTCCTTGGGTTGAACTTGACAGTAAATCTGAATGATATGTCAAAAAGTATCCTTACAAACACTTACAAACTGAAATGCTAAAAGGTAATAAGTTAATGAAAGACAAAGAGAGCAGAGAAAATATGGAAGGAATTCTTTTCATCAGTACAATCAATAATACCGTCGTTTTTTTTAAAGAAAAATCTTTACTTAGAAAAGAGGAAGCAAAAATCGTAGATCTGGGGAGTGGAAAATGTTGTGTTTTCACAATTGAGCAATTATATCACGTTTATCTAGTATGGAGAGGCTTTTTAAGTGACACACGTTGCCAATATTTTCTTGTGATGATATCTCACACATTAAGAGATGCATTTTTGTCCTCAAAGAGGACAGATAATTACAAGATCAATATTATAACTGGTTTTGTATTTCTAATATTAAAGATTTTTAGTACCCTATTTAGGAAAGGTAAAAAAGAAGAACATTGGCAGAATTTAGAGTAATTTTCATCATTCCAGATTTAATTCTGTTAAAGTTCCTCTTTTAGCTAAACATGGAAATTGCCTTCTGTTTTCACCAAGATACATAATTTACTTCATAATCAGTTTCTGAATTGTCATACATTTTCCAAGGCTAGAAAAAAAATTATTTAAAAGCAACATTAGACATTCAGGATTATTCAGAAGGGAAAAAAGCATCAATTTCACAACGTGTATGTCTTTTAAAAGACATGTAGATATTTAAGAAGCAAGAAAATTAAAGTGCTACTAAATTTTTATGATTTTTAATCTCGAGAAAGCTTATTATGACACCGACCGTTATTCTTTCTGTTGATTATAATTTTACCTAAAGGGTATCAGCGTCTTTGAAATGTGTTACCTCTCTCCCAGCCAGATCAAAATTCAAATCTGAACCTCGTTACTTTTAATCATAAAACACACTTTCAAAGGCATACACCCAAACTGAGAACACATCCTTCATGAACAATGAAAGGCACATTCCCTGCATTATCTTCAAACTATGTCAAGCTTAAATATTGTTTTTCTTAAGTTGGTTTTATGTATTCCTGCTGTTTTTTACTGAGCCCTTTGCTTTGTACTTTGGTTACGTTATCCTTGCTGGAACACAAGGAAATGAAAAAGAGAGGAAAAAAAAAAAAGCATCCTTGTTCCAATGTAATAGATATTGTTTTAGAATGTTTGTCCTTGAGTTTTAAAAGACAAGATATGTTAATAAGTGCCCTATTCAAGACTTTACTCTCTTACACTAAGAAGCTTGTTTTCATTTGATGAAAAGTATTAATGCTAAAACAAAAATTGTTTTGAATTCATTTATAAGGGATACCCACCTACCTCTTTGGTTAAAATCAGCGATCCATTAAGGCTCGCTAGCTTTTTTCCAAGCTGTGAGCATACTGAGTATTTAAGTATGAATAAAAGTGAAAGTGGGGGGTAGGTTTAGCTAAATAAAAGATGGCTTGATATCTTGGGGTTCTTTGAAGAGTTTTATAGGCTTAGCGTTCGCAGTTTGAATGAAGGACATTTTAAAAAACTTTTATAGAGAGAAGTTTGTTAACCTGCATTTCAATTATTGAATAATTAATTAATTACACTAATTACCTTAATGAAAAAATTTCCACTGTGAGCAACCTAAGTTTGAGTCTTAAACTGAAGAGAGAGACTTGATATTGAAATAATTAAAATTATCTTAGGAAGTCGATGATTTTTTTATTTTTCAGCATAGAATGTTTATTTTACATGAAAAATATTCAGGTGTTTCTTTGTTCTAGAATATTCGTTTAGTATTTATCAATGTTTAAATCTATCCATTTAAACTTTAAACTGTCAAAACCTTTTAGGCAAAAAGACCAGATAGTTACACGTTGCAGTGGTTTTGCTTTGGGGATTTGTAAATATTGGTATAAATAAATTTTTATGAGGAGACCAGATTCTTATGTGCCAAGAGATTAAAATTTGGAAACAGGGAAGAGTCAATGGCCAAAAAATATACATATATATGTGTTTTTTATCTTTGGAAATTTTGCCTTTAAAAAAAGGATTTTAATGAAATTAATACATGCCATTTTATAAATTGAAGAAAGAAAAAAATTGTCATTCTTTACTGAATGTTTACTACCTATTTTTTTTAAAAAAACAAACCTTATTCTTTATTTACCTGAGAATACTTAAGAAGTCTTCAAAAGCACAAAGCAAACAAAATGAATCGAATCTCGCAGACTTCCATGAAATACTTTTTACAAATAAAAACAAATAGAAGGCAGAGTCCACTTGTTTCAATACCAATGGGATGCAGAAAATTCACTTTCCTTCTGCTCAGAATTTTTCCTCTCCTAGCAAAACTCTCTGCCACAGAATTATTTTTTTTTTTGAGAATAACCAAGTTTAAGATGGCCAGCTTTTTGCTAGTTTCTCTCTATCTCTCCCTTTTTTTTTTTTTTTGGACCCCAGGAGAGACCCAAATGGTTTATTTCTTAACCATAATATTCACTTAGAATTTTAATTAAATTATTGAAATAATTTAAATTTGAAATATCTGTCAATCTTTTCAAACTACAACTGGTGCCTGCGATTTGTATAAATGATCCAGATTCTGAAAATAAGGTCAATAAAACAGATCCAGATATATCTGAATCTTTGCTAGGTTTTATTATAACTATAGAAACAAAAATATTGATAATTTTCTATAATAGATATACTTTAAAAGTCACAAATTATAAAATCAAACCTGTAAATTCATTACTTTCTCTGTAATTCCTGATATTGCCTTTTAAAATGACTGTTATATTAAATATATTGAAGTAAAAACATTTCTAAATTATTACAAGTTATCTCCCACTGCCCTTGATACTGTAGTTGAATTTTATTACATAGAATTATAATTAAGGAAGAGACATTTTTGCATAAAGTATGAGAGAATGAAGAAGATACATTATCACTGAAAAGGTCTCTGATTTTAACAGTCCACTTAAAGATCTGCATGAGCTTAGTTTTATTTTTATTCTATTATAGTTCACAATCAAAAAGAGACATTATCAGATGTGTCTAAAATTCATCTTCTCTAAATATCAAAATACTGACAATACTGACAGGGAAAAATAAACTTCTACTGTATTAACATGAATGAGCAATGTTGTTAAATTCTGCTTATTATAACTTAATACTATTAAAATAAATTTTAAATGTCTAAATAATTTCTTTGATTCAATTAATTCAGTAAAATTGTTTAAATGATTCACAAGAATTTAGATTCTGAAAAGTATTAAACACAATATTCTGAATTCTATTTCATTTTGGTATGCAACTTAAAAAAAGGTGTTTCTAAAACAAATTTAAATAAATATTAGTGTGTGATCATTTAAGTTAGTATTCGATTTTATAAAAAATTACCTGACAAATGGCAATGGTAGCAGACAAAAACAAAAGAATATCTATTTCTTCTTGAAATTTAAATTATTAAAATAGGGGCTCTATTGTTTATATTGGAATATTATAACACTTTCAATTTTAAATTGAGAAACTTAAAAAATACTATTTATAATTCTTTTTATAAATGAAACTTTTTTTAGTATAAAACTATAAAAAATACTTAGTTATGTCATGTGTTCAAACATAAACTGAGATAAACTGCTTCATATTTTAAAAAAACTTAAGGCTTAGCCAGCCAGCACAATATAATTTGAAGAAAAATATAAATGTGTATTTTTTAGTCTTCACATTTTTAATTATTTAGATGCAGATTATATCGTCATCTGTAAAGCTCAATCTTTAAAGAAATTTAAATTAATATTTAAATGAGTCTACTGTATTAAAATTTGAAATCACTTTTCCTCAATTTGTAGTCTGGTTACATCGCTATTAATTTATAAACTTTTTGAAAGCTTGATGAACTGTAACCAGAATCAGTTACAGATGAAATTATTGACCAGTATTTTGTTTGTAGTAACTTAAAGAAAAGGGTGTCAAAATATAATTTTTTACTGTAATTCATGTTGGTTTTATTTTAATATTTTTCATATATGTGCATATATCACTGTAAATTAAGATCATTAATTACATGGCCCTTTTAACTCTATTTTAAGAATTATTAAAGATGTAAATAATGATTCATGAACATTTCCAGATTTGTCAAAAGTTAACATAATAAATTTTAACAAAAAATTATCTTTTATTTTCAAAGATTCCAGTTAAAAATTTTTTGAATTAAAATCAATTCTCTTAACTTTTGCTCATGTTAGAAAATCTTCATGATAAACTGGCTTGTGTTATTATAATCAGGAACAGATGTATAGTAATGACTGAGAAAATTCTAGAACAAAAAATAGTCTTCCAGAAATACAAAGACACGTTTAAATGTAGAGGAAGCTTTTGGAGATAATAAAAGATGTTATTGGGTTATAATATAGCTGTTCTTTTAAACAGTCACTAACATATATATTTACATGATATATGATATACTTAATATTATATATATTTACAAAAGGGACACTTGAAATCTCAAGCTTTTAAAGTGTGAAAATATGTTACATTCAACCAAGTAAACCTGGATGAGACATTTTGTCGAGCTGAAGTTAAATGACCTGATTGTCACTGCATCTTTCTTTGGAGCACGTGGTAAATAGACAGAATAGTAAAAATGCAAATCAAAAAACATCATTACTTGAGCCGAAGACTTTTCTGATTAATTGAGTTTCCTGATATGGACCCTATTAAACAAGGAGAAAATTCGGCTGTTTTCGAAGTCCTGCATTAAGGATTATCATTATTTTGATGAGGTCACCCGAGTTTGACGGGGCAATGTAATCAGAACAGTGAATTAAGTCTGAAAAGAATAAACTGTATTTGCCACTAACTATTCTTAATGGGAATTCTGAAAATATTTCATTATTTCTAATTTAATTAAGAGGCCCTGAACAGTTAACTATGGGCCCACATTCCTAGTTGAGACTCTATTATCAGGAAAAGCATAAAAGATGGTACGCTTTTTTCCAAATAAAAATTTTGTCCCGATGAAAAATAGGCTGATTAACTTCACTTTTTTTTTTCAAGTGAAACATAGGCTGATTAACTTTACGAACGCTCATTTCGTGCACGGGTCTGAAACTTGACAATTGCCATTGGCTACGTGTTTCAAACGGAAACCTACTCAAACCGACGTGTTAATTAAATATTAATGTATAAATATGTATACTGTGTGTATATGATGATATGAAGTTCAATTATAGTGGCCTTATTGGTATGAAAAATGGGTTGTATCCATCGGTGTACGTCAGGGGTAATGCAGAACATTCAGGAAATGCTTCTGGACAAGCATTGCTTCGCATTATTTTCGCCTCGGTGCAGAATCACTGAATTGGGGGGAAATAATACGTATGTTCCTTTGGTTTTCGACATTAGGGACAATGCGATCGAACCCCGAACACAATCCCAGGCACACAGGAGGCCGTGCAGAAAGGGAAGGGGTTGTTGGCAGCATTAGTAGGGTCGTGGGTGGGAGGGGGGTCTCATTCCTTCGTGGTACCACTATGTCATCAGAACTCAGAAGAAGCTGAGTGACTGACACACGTCGTCCAAGCCAGGCATCGGCCTCAACCCACATTTACCAGGATCATATAAATTACCGTCCAGGGCTCCCCATAGCGTGGGAAAGAGAACGATGGCGTGGGAACGTGTTTCCGATGAGCTCTCTAATGATTCTGTAGCAGAAGCATCCCCGTAGCGAGCACCCCCAAACCTGGGTCTTACCCTCCACAGCTCTATTCATCCACGGTGCCAGCAAGACCCTGACGCCCGTGAACTCGGTGCCACGGCGAGCGGCTCCCTGGCGTGTGTCCTGTTTTTCTAACTTCGACGGGACGCGCGGCTTCTCGCTGTCTCTGATGAAGGGGGAGGGGACTTCGAGAGACACACAGGCAGAGGGGCTGGGGTCACACGAGATCCACGGGGTGGCCTTCCTGATACGATTGCTCTGAGGAGCGGAGCGAGAGGAAGGGACCAGGCGTGGTGTGTATGATCTGATGAGCGTGGCTCAGCTGGGGGCGACGCCTCGAGGCCGCTAAATTAAAAACCTCCCTGCAATTTTGATCTTAATCACCCCCTCCAAGGCGGTAATTGGTGGTCACTTAACTCTTTCTGTCCTTCTGCATTGAAATGGGAGGTGTCCCTTTCCGCCATGCTCTGAATGCTTCTAAGAGAATTCGAATAGCAACTGAGGAGGACACAGCCTTGCCAGCCACCACCGGCTTGCCGGGGTCTAATGCATTTTGCGTTTTTGCATTCTTGTTCTGAGCAGGAGAAAAGAAAGCACAGCTCTAACGAAAACCACCATCGTTTTTGACTTCTTCTGATATTTATAAGAAAAGCACATATTTATAAAATAACGAAGAATTATTTTGCATCCATTGGGCCTACAATCTATAATCGAATAAAGGAAGCCCTTTAAAAAATCGAAGAACACTCTAGAATGCCATTTAGAAAGGAATATCACACGAGAGAAAAGCTAATCTTTAAAATAATTCTACATCAGAACATCTGCCCAAAACCAAAGCGAAACTCTGACAACGAACAGTGCTTATTGCATTGCTATTTTCTTTTTTTTTTTTTTTTTTGCGTTTCTTTTTTAACAGTTGTCAACAGACGAGGGTGATTTTAGATGGTGCCCAAATCCCAGTGCAGTCTGGGGGGCAAATTATAGGGGCAGGATAGAAAATTAACTGAATTCCATAAATGTTTGCTGAGCTGGCGCAGGCCTGGGAGATGCCCAGTCCGCGGTGTGCTTATAAGGAGTTTGCTGTCCCATGAGAAAGAGGCTGGACAGTCAAAGGGACATCATCACGCAGACGCGGACCGAAGCAGACCAGTCCCAGCAACGTGGGCAAGATACACGAGAGGACACAGAGAGGGCCGAAAGGCGGGCTAAGAGTGGAGGAGTAGTCCATATTTTACCCCATGAAGACATCTCTGAAATAACAAAGCAGCCTCTCGCACAGAGCTGTGCTCTCTAATTAATACCACCGAGACTTATAAAGTCACCTCCAGGACCGAAAGGGTGACCTGCTGCAGGGCTGGGCCACGGAGTGGGGGGCGTGTGAGCCGGTGGTGTCCTCGGGCTGAAATCCCCACGGCAGGGAAGAGAACAGCTGGGTTGAAAGGGGCAGGAGGAGGTGGTCCGCTTCTCTGTCCAGGAAACACAGCGCTGCCCATCGGGGCTGGCCCACTCGTTCATTCAACGAGCGTGTGTGTGAACACCAGGCCTCAGCCGACTCTGCTTCTCTCTGCGAGAGAAGAATAAGAAAATAGTTTTCCAGTTCATTCTGAAGATGGTCCTCGGCTGCACTCTGGCCACAAGCCGATCCAGCTGGAGGGAAAATTAGAAGCTAAATCAGACCTAGGCTGGGGACAGGCAGGGAGGGCGGCCCCAAAGGCTGGAAGCTGAGGACAGCCATTATCTTTACCAGCCACCGACTTTGCAGAATGAAAGCGTCACACATCACCTGCCCGTTGGGCCTACCGTGTGACTTTCGATCACAGAGGCTCTCCACTTCTTTCTCTGGTTTGTCGGGCGGAGAACTGGAGGGGCCTGAGGATGGTAGGAATTCACACCGGGACCTGCAGGGATCTGGGCTCTGAGTCCCTTCGTCTGCCAGATATTCGAGCTGAGCACGCCAGAGAGATGTCTCCTTTCGTTTCCTCGGGAGAGGAGACCGAGGCCTTAGAAGAAGGAACTTGCCCACGTTAGCAGCTCGTGATCGGTGCTCGTGCACACACGCACACACACACAGTGACTGCCACTAGCCCACTCACTGAGCCCGCTCAGAGCCAGACCCCTTCTGCAGACCCGAAAGCACACCTGTTGCCACTCCAGCTGTCACAGAACCTGTCGCCCAGTGTGGGTGACAGAGAACTAACCGGAAATGGCAGTGGCGTGTCTGGCTGTGTGTGGCAGAGAGTAGGTAAAGGCCAAGGGCTGTATCCATTCTCATTTCTCACTCCTGGTCCCCACTCCTTCGAATCACCCTGAAATCGTGCCTGCAGACCTGCGATTTCTTCATTCCCCAGGGGGCCCTGGGGATTCCTTAGCGACGCGGACCCTCGGTGAACACGCCGTGTGGCCTCTGGCCGGGGACAGGGGGACGTGGGCGCAGACACGCCCCGTCCTCCGATGTGGGCAGCCGTGTGCAGATGGCTGTCTTGATTTCCCGAGCTTTAAACTATACTCGCGTGCGATACGGTCCCCACATAGCCTCAGGGATAACAAGGACATTTTCATCAAGGGCAGAAGCAGCAGGTGGCTGGCCATTCAAGGCTTCTCTTTGGGTGTGGGTGCACCTGGAAGCAACCATTGATTTAAGAACATCCTCCACCCAGGTGTCACCAAGCAGGAAAGCCATTTGAAAGCTGATTTGGCCAAGGGGCATGCCACCTAATTAGTTCCCACGCCAAATTTGTACTCAGCTGTATCCCTCTCTGTTCAACAGCCCAAGTCTGGGGGACCCATTTGCCTATTCTTTTCTTACAGATTATCGCCTTTAAGACTTCAATCTTTCAGCGTTTTTCCCTCTTGCTCTCTATCAGAGCAGAATGAAGCGATCTCTCTCCTCACATAGGGAGATACTTTGGGTGTCTCACGACAGGACACAGAAACGCCCCTACCTCTGAGATAGCCCCAGGGCTGGGGCTGGCTTGGCTTGACTTACTGCTCTTGTCCTCATGTCCACCCTAGGGAGGGAGCATGGCACAGTAGGTAAGAAGACAGACCCTCTAAATCAGAGAATCTGAGTTCAAATCCTGGCTGTATTCTTTATTGGTTTCGTAACTACTTGCTGGCTCTGTACCCTCTTTGTGCTTCGGGAATGTCGCAAGACACTTAGAATTATCTCCTAACTGGTTCATTGTCGTCACCTCTGGGTATTTTGGAAGCACTGGATGTTTTCTAGGTGTGTAGGGTCCTGGCAGTGGTGGCATTTTAAAGGGTTTTCGCTTTCCCTATCCTCTGCCCTATTATTTAAATTATTTCACCAATCCCCTCTATGTAAATGATTAATCTATGTAAAATCCAGATACTGGCCAAGCAAATGCATATTTTGAGATATCTCCATGTTCTTCTTGCCAGCCGGATTCTGTCCCTAAATCTCTCTTATATAGAAACTGGGGCGTCACCGCCAGTCCGTGAAAAGTGCTTTGAGATCAGAGAGTCCTGTGTTCGGATTTTCACATTTTTAAGGCACGTTCCGATCCGCACAACAACGAGGCAGAGAATATTCTGGATTCACACGCACAGCAACTTCCAGCAAAAGAACGAAGTCCGTTTTAGTTTCCAAAACATGCACCTAGATGAAAATCGTGAGACATTTCTGCGTGGAAGGACCGAAAAGGCGACAGGAGGCCCAGGAAGGTTCCAACACCTGTGACAACAGTGACAGTGAGCTCGAGTTTTAAAACGCTTCCGGAACCAAGGAGGTACATGTGCTATTGGGACAGCTGAGCCTATGAGGGACCCCAATAGGCTCAAATAAAAGTGCACCCAATAAAAGAAATTGTCATCCCCGCGACATCAAACAGCTGCTTGTCATTTTCCGTAAAAGCAGCAGGAAATTGGCTTAAACGGCAAGGATTTGAGTCAGACACAAGGAAAAAATATTCCTGACAGTAGGGGTTTTTAAACAATGGGACGAGTCAGCAATGATAATTGCAGAATGGGTTTCCTAAGGCCCTGGGGGCATTGCACCCCATTTACCTGGAAGGTTTGGATGGAATCTTGTCTATTGAAAAATCCTAGCATTTTTTTTTTCTACTTCTCCGGTTCTTAATTAGTTCAGCATGCTTTCGCATTAATGGTGTTCTCATTCTGGTCACAAGTGATTAAAAGACAGAAATCCATTTCCCTCTCCAACCCCCCCAAACATTAAAGTGTTGGTTTGTGTGTGTGTGCTCCCCATGCACAAGAAACGGGGTGATCTGCCCATTTTCACCCGTCTGCTTTTAATTTCTTTGGGGAAGTGTGAAAGTGGAGATTGTCATAAACCCAAGTCGAGTTCAGGAATGCGTTGAATTATAAACTGGTGGAAATGCTGAATTATCTCCATGTCTTATGGAAACATTACCTGAGCTCTAGCGACGATGACAATAGCGTGTCACTACAATGCGGGGGAACCGTGTTAAAATTACTGCCGTTGGAGATAAGCGGGGGGGGGGGTGTCGCTTTTAATAATGGATTTTTCATGCATTACTTCTATGCTTTTAACATTTTTTTTCCCATCCTGAATAGCGACCTTGGAAGAATGCTGAGAACGGTATTTTGTATTTAACCTAAATACCAAATTTAAAGACTTGAACTAGATAATGCGGAGGGCTTGCTTCCATGCGACAGAAGATTTGTGCGAGGTCGCAGGATGTAGAGACAAATTCGTATGTGATAGAAGTAAATCTTTTTTTTTATTATTATTATTATTGGAAATATGCAGCGTATAATGACTCTTGTCCAACAAAGCCATAAATCGTTCCTGGGAAGGAAATAAAATTGAAACCCAATTGACAGGTGGATACAGGGTGGGTACAGAGATAGGAGGGGGTTCAACCTCCACCCAACGCTTCTCATCGCCCCCCACCCCACGTCATCCTAAAAATAATGTACCTGCAATCACAGCTTCCAGAAACGTCCCCTCGTTTTTGTTTTTCCAACCAGACTGCTATGATAAGACCACCCTCCATCTAAATTCTAGAACTCCAGGGTGTATCAACTATATATATTTATCCTGGTCTTAGGAAAAACTAAAAAAAAGTGTGGATTTAAGGTTTGTTAACCCGTATCGCTTCCCTTAAAACACATAATAAATATGAGCTCATTCTCTCAGGAGATAAGACCTCGGTTTCTCCACAGTCTGGGATTACATTGGTCATCACTTCAGCCATGGCAAGCAAGTACGTGTAATCATTGACACCATGGGTTCCAGAATGAAGGTCACCAGCTTCCCTGCCCGTGACAAGTGACCGGAGCAACATATGTTGGCAATAATAATGCCAGTCAGAGTGGAAAAAAGACAAGCTTCCACCAAAACAATCCACGAGCCAAACCACCTTCAGAATAACTGTAGTTCTGGGGTCCCCTCCCTTCACATTTGTGTGGCTCTGTACGAGTCCTCTATGAACCTCATTTTTCTTATTTGTAAAATAGAGACCATACTGATCTCTCAGGAGTTTTAGGAAATGAATGCAAGTGAAAGAAGTTTTCATCAAAGAAAATGATAGATAATGATGCAATTTGGTATATCACTACTTTTTGGTGAATTTTCTCTCAGAGTTTCTACTTTCCCTAATTCTTGTCGCAGAGCGAGTCGTCTCTTACAAAACCTTGGTGTTCTTTCCTTGGTCTGCTCATCTCTGAATTTATCTCAGAAAAAAAAAAATGCTTTTCTGTCTCAAAAAAACTATACTTGGAAAGTTCTTCTGTGTGCTGTGGGATTCGGGGTTAACCAGCTTTTCGACTGTCCATTTGCTTTCACTCTTCCCAGCTAAGGAGAAACTGTTTCTCATCTCAGTGTGATCCTTCGTATGTCATTAGTAATTTGGTCCCTTAAAAAAAAAAACCCACACACACACACAAAAAAAAACAAACAAACAACAAAAAAAAATCACCTTTATCTGAGGAAATGGTTAAGAAAGCTTTTCACCTTTTTTATAAAATACTAGTGCTTCCTCCTCTTTGGTTGACATAAATGATTGTGTTAAAAAAAAAAAACTTACACATTTTTAAAAGCGAACTTTAAACGAAAAGCATGAGAGAAACTAAAAGCATACATTTTATTTTTCTAAGTTTGCCTTTGTCTCCTTCTCACAAGACATCCAATAAACACTTCCTAATGTGGCTCATGATGTTGAGGCTTAAAGTAGCTATTTGCCTGATGCTTCCCAAACTCGAAGTTTTCTCTGCCTAGAGGCGCTTCTCTTCTTGTTCAAATTCAGTCAATGCATCTAGGTTCCGACGCCCGCTCCTCCTTCGAGCTCCTGAAAGCTTGTCCCTCCCCAATTTTCTTCCTTCAAAAAATGTTGGCGTTTTGCTTACAGGGAATAAACGCTAGGTAAGCACCCTTACACTTACACAGATTCACAGAAAAAAATATACATATAGACACAAGAAAATAGAGAGACACAAATATAGATATATAGATATAGATAGATAGATATAGATATAGATATAGATATAGATATAGATATAGATAGATATAGATATAGATATAGATATAGATATAGATATAGATATAGATATAGGTAGGTAGATAGATAGAGAGAAAGAGAGAGAGAGAGAGAGAGAGAGAGAGGGAGAGAGAGAGAGAGAGAGAGAGAGAGAGAGTGAGAGAGTGAGACAAAAGCAAATGGGCCAGAGAAGGGCCTGTGTTCTCATTACATCCTCCATCCTCTCTCTGGTCCTATTTCCATCCTAGATACGTCTTCCATTGTGATTCGCCTGGCTCTGTCAGGTCCCTGAAATACCAAGGTGAAGTTCATGGTCACAAAGTCCAGCGCCCATGAGTTCACATGCGGTGAGGATGCTGTGCAGCGGGTGGCAAGGATTTCTCTCACCTGTGGTACTGATGCGAGTAACACAGAGTAGCCTCAGCCAGAGAAACAGATAACGGATCCCTGCGATTCATCCTCTCGTGGCCTCAAACACCACATGATTCGGGAGACGACACTTCACTGCTTCCACAATCAGCAAAGGCCAGCTAACCCAGGTAGTGTGTTTTCTCTAATTTCCCTAATTGCTCCCTCTTTTCCAGACGCCCGTACTCGACAGCAGGAGTGTGTTTCCACTAGGGGGAAAAAAAGGGGGGGTCAGAGAGGGCGAAGTATTAATGCAGGTGTCTCATAAGTGCATTAGCTCGGTGGACCGAATGAGGGAAAATATTTTGATGAGAAAATGGCATTGAGAGGCGTCAGTGCATTGAAAACATTTTCACAGGGTGCTGACGTTGGCAGAGCTAAACTCAGGGGCCAGGAGGCGTCGTCAGAGGGAGGGACCATGAGTTTAAAAAGTCACCCTCATTCTGACACGTATTAATAACGGCCTTTGGAGAATGATAAGGCACAGGGAAAAGAGAATTTTTTATCTCTGTGCCAGCCAATATGCCATAAAGGTGACTCACTCACACAGGCTGGAAAAAAAAAATCTATACAGTAGGATGTGTATTTATCCTCTGCTGACTAAGACACTTTGGCATTTAAAAATCTATTCTGTGTCATGCCAGGTGCCAGGTGCCAGGGCCACTTGGAAATGGTCCCTGTATCAGGATCAGATGGGTTACAAATGAATCGTGGTCACCAGCAAAATTCAGAATGCATGAGCTTATTCTACCCTTGAAGGAACCCCCACTCTCTGGGCTCAAGAAAACCTCAAGACATGAGCAAGAGACAACTTTTCTCATCTTCAGACTTTGGATTCAACTGTCCCTCCTGCAGCAAGTTCTGGAAAGGCCTCCATTCACTGTTTGCATTTTTTTTTGCTGGAGGAGGAGGATTATGAGGAAGGGTGGAAACATCAGGGTGTGATGCAAAGAGGGTTGAATGAACCTTCCATCCATTTCCACTGGTGTTGCTAATTTGAGCATCTTAAAATCTCCAGCCCAACCATCCACACCCTCCTGAACCAATCACCATCTCTCGTGAGATCTGCTTCTTTGATTGGCCAGACCTGGGTCACATGATAGGCCCTGGAGCCAGATGTGGGACACTGTAGCAGCCAAGGGACTTAAAAAGAGAGATGGTGGCCCCTCAGATGAAAACTTGGGCCGTTTCAGACGCCACGCCCTTGGCCCGCTGACCTGCTCCTCTTCCAAGCTCGCTGGGACTCACCCTCATCTCTGCAGTAGGTTCAGTTTTTAATCAAATAGCCAATCTCTTAATCAAATAGTCATTCTCAACAGTAAAAACCAGCCACGCCCGATCTGCTGCCTGAGGATGACAAAGAACCGTAAAGAGCCTTAGGTGTCACACGCCTAAGGGGCCACTTTCAAGGTGAATACGATATTCCTTGGTCGATTGACACCAATCAACCAATCAATCGGCCCCCAATTTGACTACCCTGTGATTTGAATTTCTCCCCCTGGTTTCCGAAGGTTCTGATGGGAGACTTCTGAATTCCATATACACCTCATCTCCCCGGCTTGTAAGTGTGTCCAAAGGGAAATGAAATTACTAAACTGGCAAGATTTATTCTCAGTCAATCCATCTTTGTTTCTGAGACCACCACTGTCTTTTTCCAAAGGCTGACAAACAGTCCTCTTAATAATCCCTCCTAGAACTTCGCTCAGCATGGAGCTCTCAGGTTTTGTCAAATCCTCCTTTCTCGCCTTTCAAAAGCCAGGGCTGTGCGTGTCAACCTCCTATCTCTGGGTGCCCCGTCCTTTTGACGAGAAGCTGGTAATAGAGGTCATTGTCATTGCTATAACTGGTCACTGTCCCTTTGGTTCATTTCTGAATGGAGTGGTATGAAACGATGTCACCTAGAAGTCCTCTGAATCTGAATGCAAAAGAAATAGGGGACTTGAGGTGGCTTCTGTGCAAATAGCAGGTTCGAACTGTCCAGGAATTTCCACCATCCACATTTTTTTTTTTTGTTCAGAAAATCTGCCACTTTGGGGTCGGTCTAATTGGGAGGGGCTGCCTTTCTTTTAAATTTCTTTCCATTTCTCTACAGTAAAACCTTCACCTTTAAGATTCAGCTCAATTCCTCTCTCTCATTTTCAAATCTCAACTAACTTAGCATGAGTTAATTAGGAAATTCATATTATATCACCTTTTAGGGCCCAATTATACGAGATCGGAGTGGCGTCGAGCATATATCTGGGTAAAATAAATTTCCAAATTGGTGTAAAGTGTCCTTAAAATTGATAGCTCCATAATTTCCAGAAGAGTTCAGCATCCGAGTGATGTAATTAGGTTTTATTTGAAGTATTTCTTCAGATTTAAAAGGGGAGAGAGGGGGGGAAATCGATATATTATCTGGCTATGAAGTAAAAGTAAGTGAATCATCCATCTGCCTTAATTTATTCCACGAAATGAGGAGAATAATATTCACCTCTCTAAACGACATTTTACATCGTGAATAGACACCGTTAATTTTTCAGGCTAAATTTAACATTTTCACAAAACAGAGGGACCGTTTTTCACTCCTGACTCGCAATATAATTGAACGGAGAAATGACACATATAATTTGTAGGCGACCTTTTATATTGATCTAAGCACTTAATATTTCTTTAACTTGGTGTGGATCTTATAAGAAAAAAATGTAATGTATTTATCTATTAAAAAATATACACACACAAACACAGACCTTATAAGAAATGACACCAGCAACAAAAAAAACTAACTGACCGAATAATAAACGTCCTGCCTTTTTCCACAAAGGGAAAGGAAAGAGGCACAGTTTATTGAGGAAATGGGATGCCAAATTTGAAGAGAACGAATCAAGCTGAGCGACATCCCAGGAGTGAGAGGCAGGCCATTCACATCTCTGAGACTCGGGATCCTGAGATCCTGGCTGATTCTGAGTCATTTCTCCTACGATGCTTCATCGGTCTGCACCTTCTTCTTCTCAACTGCAAAGTAAGAGAGTTTGCATAGAAAATCTCTGTGCTCTTTCCTGCTACCGAGACGAGGGCAGGTCCCAGCGAGCTTGGAAGAGGAGCAGGTCAGCGGGCCAAGGGCATCGCGTCTGAAACAGCTCAAGTTTTCATGTTGGAGCCACCAGCATCTCGTGGCTGCTACAGTGTCCTACGTCAGGCTCCAGGGAATATCATGTGACCCAGGTCTGGCCAATCAAAGAAGTCCTCCCTTATTTCTCATCCACAGACTCCAGTCATCACCGCCAGCATCCTGAGGGGCCTCCGTGAGCCCGTGCCCGTGGCTGGCAGTCTCCTCCCATCCTCCCCGAGACTCCTTTCAAGCGGTTTCTTGCTGCTCGCCATCACCACCACAATACCTGCTGGCAGATCGTGAACCCCAAGAGTCCCCGCTGGCTGGCAGAAGACCAGAAGTGGGACCCCCTGGCCGTCATTCTCTCCTACCCTGCCCGTGGACATGTGTCTTCTCTTGGTAAAGAGCTGGAGCGCCCCGAAACAGACAGCGTTGGCTGCCAACCTGGAAAGCAAGCCATGGCGGTTAGTTAAAAATGTCAGATGCTTGCTGTCCCAGGCTCCATCGTGGGGTCCAATCCCAGAGCGTGAGCTGCAGGAAAGTGAGTTGCTGTTTTCTTTTTCTTTTGTGGGGGAGGAGGATGGGGGGGTGTTAGGGATACAGGAAGAAAGATGGAGAGCTGGACAGCTTCGAAGAAAGGTTTTTTTTCCTTCTAACAGTCAGGAGCCCAGCAGGAAACAGATGGCTCACTCAGACAGGATAATTAAGGAGAATTTAATAAAGTGACTATTTACAGAGGTCTGAGCGGGGTTAAGAGAAGCTCGTGGGGGGTGGATGAGGAGGTTCTACTGGGGGGTTCGTCGGTGGCGGGGGGCGGGGTCGGTACCTCTCTAGGACAGAAAGGGCGCATTACTAGGACCCAGAGACAGCAGCTCTCCCTGTGGGAAGAGCCACCTGCCCGGAGTCGTGGCCTCCGGTGGAGACGGACCCAGGGGGAGGCAGCCGAATGCCACTGGAAGCCGGAGGCTCAGGTGGGCCACCTGTCTGGGATGGTTGGCCTCCAGGGCACAGAGGAGGTGTAGGAGGGTGGAGGGTGGACATCGAAGGGCCAAAAAAATACATATATCCAAGCATCCGCTGCAGAGAGACAGACAGACAGACAGACAGACAGACAGAGAAAACTAAACGAAGTCTCTTCCCCACCCTTCATCCTTCAGCTCTTGTCCTGGGAGAACTGATGATGGGAGCCACGGAGGTGACAGAGACAACCTCACGCAAGAGATCGCCGGGCTGCTGGGCCCTGGGGCCGCCTCTCCTGGCCTCGAAAAGAAAGATGAGCTCTTATTTTTTAAACCCGTTTTAGTTAGGGGTTTCCTTGCTGCCCTAAGCACCTTATTAATGGATGTAATTCCTTAAAAGGAAATAAGGAGACTGTTATTTTCCGAGTGCATATTAATTATTAAAGCCTTTTCTCATACTTTTGATTTAGCTTTCTCAATAAGCCCACCGGCTGATGATCATGGCCATGAGTCCCATTTCGTGGACAAGGAAGCCAAGGGAGGAATTCACAGATTCAAGGCGAAGCTGTGTTCATGCCCAGGGCTAGTTCGTGATTTTTCTGGTACCCGCTGCCTTGATCTTTGGGGTCCCTGGGCCTTTCCCTTCCTTGGGGCAAGAAAGCCATTGAATGGTTGAATCTGGACCCCACTTCTCTCTCACAGAATCTTCTGGAATCCTCACTCACTTCATGAGGAAGAGACACCCCTCAGGGCAGGAATGAGACTAAATGTCCACTCCGCCTGCTTCTAATCCAGCATCCGACTAGAGATCCTAGCTAGAGCAATAAGGCAATAAAAACAAAAGGGATATATACTGAAAAAGACACAGCCATGTTTTTCTTTATTCATAAACAACGTGATCATGGATGTCGAATATTCTGAGACGTCTCTGTTTTTAAAAGCTGTTAGAACTCATTGTGAGGTTCGTAAAGTTATCGACGATAAGGTCCATATTTTAAAAGTCAATTCTATTTCTACATATTAAGAAGAAAAAATGTTGTAAATGGACATATAAAAGATGGAACCTTTGCAAGAGCATAGAACCGTAAGATACTTTGGGACAAATGTAACAAAATACGTATAAAACCTCGCTGAGAGAAATTAAAGAATATCGAAATAAATGAAGCTGTACTCTACATTCATACACTCAATATTATTAGGATGCCAATTCTTCCTAAATTGATACATAGGTTCGATGAGATTTTAATCAAAATCTTGAGAAGGCATGTTTGTAGAACTAGACCACAGATTCTAAAATTTACGTGAAAAGTCAAAATAACCAAGAATACCCAAAATGATTTTGGAAAAAAAAAAATTGGAAAACTTAGATTATCTCTTTTCAAGACGTATGATAAAGCAGCGATAGTAATAACAGCATGATACATCTGGTTGATGAAAAACGAATTCTCACTCCATATCGAGATATATGTTATCAGATATATTTATTTTATCAACGTTTATAAAAAGCTTTTCCGTCGGTTTGCAAAACCGTTTCCCAGAGAAAAAACTCAAAGCCGTGTCAACTCCATCATCATTTTTCTGACAAGCATTTGCTATTTTTCTTACAACGTCCAGAGCGGGATTCAAGGTTAAGGGGAGAGTACCACAGATTGGCTCCAAGAGCAATTTTAATGGCAAAGGAACCTTGACTTTTGCTTATTAGATGACTTCGACTAAACCTGACCTTCGGCGTATGAAGATGTCATTTTCACAAACAGAGATGGTTGGACTGATGATGTCTTTTATGAGACTTGCACACGATAACTAGCAAAGATGCTCTCAAGGCCACCATCTTTTTTTTTTTTTCATTCAAACTACAGGTTACAGAAGTCGTGGGAAGCACTAAAAGCTAAAGTAATCTTTGTTTCTTAAAATACATAACTATTTACTCGGGGATCGCGTGCTGCTGCTTCCCCCACATTCTCGACAGCTATCATACTTATCCTGTTAACGGGATGGGTTTATTGTCTGCGCGTAATCATTCGGACCCATGCGGATGTGTTTTATGGCGTGTAGTAGATAGATTGCGGGATCCACTGAGCTGTTTTTAATTATAGGTTTATCTCTCCTCATTCCTTGGGCTCCCATTTTTATTTATACCACATGTGGTGACATGTGGTCGAGAAGCAATTTGAAAGGTTTTTGGAAAACCCGAAGCAATCATGTTACTTCACTCAACAAAGCCACATCGCTTATACTGACAGCAATTATGTCTCTATACATTACGGCGTTCATCCGAGTTCTGGTCCCTCCCAACCACACTGTTTCCATCTGAATTCTTCCGAAGACAGAGGCATTCAGAATGAAGTTTCTGTATTTTACTTGAAGTTTGTAATGATGCTCTTAATTTTGTCCGTAATCAGAGCCATGATGTAATACCTAAACTTGGTTATTTAATTCTTCTATGTCATCCTACACTTTGGAAGAAAAAAAAAATCACTGACTATTTATGGAATATTTTTAAATCATCATAGGAAATAATTACTTATAGATCCAATTTAAGTGCCTGTTTTGGTGAGTAGAGTTTACCATACATGAGGAATGCTTTGACCTGACGGAGCCTTGATGAAAATTATCCTGACGCCCAGAGCCAAGGGCTCCCGTGAGTCAGACGTGGCCCCTTGTCACCTTGATGTCACTGGGTCGCAGTGATATGGGACTAACTTCTGGTTTTAGTTTCTTGGACTCAGAGAGCTGGCTGCTCTCTCAGCATCCTCCTAGTGACTGAGGGCCCCGCCTCCCAGCCTGGCTTTTCGTGACCTTTGCCCTAAGGCCAGGCCTGTAGCCATGGGCTGCCACTCATTCCCCATCCCCAGCCATGACAACAATAATGTCCCCTTTCCCTCGGCTCTCGCCCAGTCTCCTCTGTATTGAGACTTGCCTGCCCACACCTGAATTTGCAATATCCTGAAGACATTTTACTTTTCTGCCATGTCCCTAGTCTGCCTGGTTCCAGCTCCCTACTTTTCCCAGAGTTCCCCTGGGCTTGAGGCCACCCAAATTATAACAGTGGCTTTGAAGTAGTCAACTGCCCTGTATTTTCATTTGTCTCTGCACGGTTAATTGCTGAGTATAAATCATTGCTGTTTTATCTACATGTGTTTCATGCTGTTCTACTGTTTAGTATGGGAAATGTAAATTAGCATCCTCTAACTGAGCAGAATATTTGACTTCAGAGAACTTTGCAACTGCGAGTTTTATCAACAGTCCCGGGCTTTTGGGAAAAGTTACCAGGTTGCTGAGAGCTAGCAGAGATTACGAAAGGGTATGGAGACCTTCAGAATAATTACCATTACAAACTCACTTGCATACTTGCCACTGCACAGCCGAAGGGTCAAGGGCTGACCAAACAGCTAGATCCAGTACACCCAGACAGCTGGACACAGGCAGGCTCACAAATCTCCATCAGAACCGACTATCACTTACACTCACAACACCGGCTCAGGCTCTATTTCAGCTAACGTGCTACAAACCAGATATACACATGCAGCAAAGCTTGGGGAGAGGTGAGCTTCTCTGAGACCCATCACATCACCACATGGAAGCCACGCATGCCTTCTGAAAAACATTCTCGATCCTTCGAAGAAAAGAATCTCCCAAGGCCGATGGTTTGTCTCAAAGCCAGCCGAAAGCATTCGTCTTGTTCCATTCTGCTCTTAAGAACTCGGCGTGTGCCTGAGTCTGCTTTTATAATTCTGGGGCGTGCGTTTTAGAGTTTAGAAGTGTGTGCGGTGGCTTTCGTTGGCTGAAGCATTTCTGAGAGCTCATTCTAATCTTAGAGAAAAGCTGCGATGTTCATTCATTCGTTCACTCGATCGATTGTTCATTGATTATGTATTGCTGCTTTTTCTGTGCCAGACGTCGTTTTAGGGGTCAGAGAAACTACAGGGGAGAAAGCAACGGATAATATGCTGTCTTCGCGGGCGTATGCTCTGGTGGGGAAGATTAGCAATAAAACAATTAATATGTGACAGAATGCCAAGCAATAATAGGTATTATTAAGACATAAAAAGACAGTACAGGCTAGATAGAGATCAAAGCGGGGACAACTTGATAACTAGGACAGTCAGGCCAGGCCTGTCTGAGGAGGGGACCCTGGAACAGAGATCTACATGCCCGGGAAGAATCATCCAGATGCTCATCAGGGATGAGTCTTCTGACAAAACGGAACAGGAGGTTCAAAGGTCCTGAGGTAGAGAAAAAACAGCCTCAGTCTGTTCCAGGACAAGCAGGAGGCAGTGGTTCTGGGGCTAAGTCACAAGAGAGACAGGTTAACATGCTGCATCGTGGCCATGTCATGTCACGGGAAACATTTTTTTTTTCCCATAGCAGGCTGAGTCAGAGCTGCTTTAAATCAAGACTTGCTTTTTTTTTTCTTTTTCCTGGCTCAGCATTCACCTTTGCTTGAATTCATTATTTAATCGCTTTCATCACACGCGAATTCGAGAAGGGCCTGGTGTGTGATTCGAGACAGTGGGGTCTCTCTTTGAAGGCAGATGAGAAATGGGGTGGCCGAGGGGAGAGGTGGCGTCTGGAGCCCACGGCAGCTTCAGCCCGAGCGTGAGGATACGGGGTCGTCATGTTGTCTTGCTTTGATGTGTGAGAACTATTTAGATGCTGGCGGTGACAAGCTCCAAACGTGCCCGAGTGACGATGTTCACGTCACAGAACGGAGCACGGGAGCTCACGTCATAAATAAATACCCCGGCTGTCTGAGCCACTCCAGCCCAAATCCCATCATTACGTGACCAAAGGGGTCTTTCTGGAGAGAAGAGAGAGTCTCAGGGGTCAAGCGGGGTTAGAAAGAGGGCAAACCCCATCAGACCAAGCCTCCACCACGAGCCGGCGTGTGACTTCCTGGCTGCTACATGGTCTGCTTAACCTGATTTCATTATTATTATTATTATAATTATTATTATGACAGCTGTGATTATTATTATTATTATTATTAGGCAGCTGTGATTCTTCTTATTATTTTTATCATTATTATTATTATTAGGCAGCTGTGATTCTTATTTTTATCATTATTATTATTATTATTATTATTAGGCAGCTGTGATTCTTCTTATTATTATCATTATTATTATCATTTTCATTATTATCATTTTCATTATTATTATTATTATTATTAGACAGCTGTGATCCTGTGCCATCAAATCCTTTCGCAGGAATGGAAGTGACACGATTAGGGGACACGGCATCTTGTATCATCCATCATAACCACCGTCCGAGGGTTTCGAGAACACGACCCACGTTTCTCTCGGGGCTGCTGGGAGCTGGCACGCAGGGGGACCAGCGTCCACGCGTGTTTGCACCTCATGCTTACACGTCGCCTCTTGGCCAACGCCTAGAACGCCTCGCCCTCGTTTTCCTGATGAGAAAACAGGTGAACTCAACGTTTCCCACTCTCGCGGGATGGAAGTGTCAGCGCTGGGATGGGAGCTGGGGTCTGCTCTGCCTCCCACGATTGTTTTGTTTGTTTGTGTGTGTGTTTGTTTGTTTACTTAGCTCATGGAATCTTCAACAAGCCACGCCCATCACCCACCTGACCTCATGCTAGTCTTGCCACTTAGCGGGCCCTTATTTTCCTTCTTATTTTACCCAAATCCCACCCTTTCCTCCAAAGCCAACTAGGATTTTATTCTCCAAGTTCATCGAGATCCTCCAGTTCTTCCCAGTTTGGATCCTGCTGGTATTTTCATCATTATATTGTTTCCTCCAGTACTGTTTCCTAGTTGTCGAAGGCTCTGTCTCCCTAGTGAGATTTTACAGGTTTTCTGCAGAAACCATCTTTTTTGTTGTTTTTTGGGTTTTTTTTGTTTTTTTTTTGTTTTTTTTCTTTTTTTTGCAATTCTATCTCAAAGGCTTTTAGGGGACAGAATGGGTGCTCAATAAATACACCTTAGATAGAGTTAAATTTCTATAGTACGATCATCAATAATAGATCATTCAACTTCCTGCGTTTAGTTTTCGAGTTACTTTTACACGTGGGCGTTTCTCCACATACTCAATAAAGACAGAAGACCGAGGTTAAGAGTTTGTGTTCTCAGCAGTGATGGGTGACCAAGGGGCCAGGGAGAGCTGACAGGTCTGTTTTCTTAAGTCTTCTTCTTACGATTGCCTTAAAATATTAATGTTGCTTTATTTACAAATATAAGCGAGCCAATGTTTTTGTATCCATTTGAAGAGGATGGTTTAAAATACACTTTTCTAAACTGGGTTAATTCAGGTCAAGGCTTCCAAGAAAAATGCATGTATGTATGGCTAAGTAGCCAGAGATTAAATCTGTAAATAGCCTCCATTTGTTAATGGTTTTCTGTTCTCTTTGGTTTTCTGTTTTTGTAGTGAAATAACTGGAAGAATGTATTGACATGTAAATATATAAATGCAACCTATAAAAATGATTTAAGTGGAAAAAAATGTGTTTTAGGGTAACAATTAAGGTAAGAGTCAACAGATAATGTAGAGAATGTAAGGAAAAAGACATAAACTTTACAGCAAAATGCTACAAATCCCAACGTCTCTGTTTTTCTCTACACGCTTCCTCTTTCTGTTTAGACAAACGCCTACCTTTCCAACCCGTGTGTGTCTCTAGCTTTTCACAAAAAGTATTAACTACCTGCCTTGAGCTTGTACTAGGAAATTAACATAAGATACTTTCACTTCACTGTGGTCCGGTGAAGCCCTATCTAATCTCACTGGGCACCTTACCTATCAAATTTATGGAAATTCTCAATGACCTCTGACCCCGATGTGTAACAGTTGCATAAACGGTATGTGAGATGGGGCTGTGGCGTTCACAAGGTATGCCCTTGACCCAGCCGGCTACTGGCTGAGCCTTTGCCAAAGACAACTAACTGGTCACCTTGGCATCCAAAATGAAATATGCAATAAAAACAGGCTTCCCCACGCATGCGATCAGGGCTAATTAGAGAGAGAGGGGTAACAGGGATTCACAATGAGAATAAAGACAGCCAGAAATTGCAAACGGCAAGGAGACTCTTCCCACAGGATTTGAAAATGAACTAACAATAAAAAGGATAGTTAGTTTATTTGAAAATAAACTAACAGTAAAAAGGATAATTAAATAATACATTTCTTTTCCTTTTTAATGGTGTCCGTGTTATTTAGTGCTTTGACTTCTTCATTCATTGGAATCACAGTTTAATATAATTCTCTAAAAGAAAGTTGTCAAGCTTTTAACAAGCGTGCGATCTGACCATAGAAAGTCACAGAGATGTCACAGGTGGGGGAAAAAAAATTTATCAAAATCACTCAACATCAGGGTGCGGTAGAATTAGATGGATATTTGAATCCACGTTACTAAGCTTCAAAAGAGGCATGTCTCAGGTAGGTATTCGGTGATGGGGAGAGGGAAAATTACAGAAAAAATAATTATGGATTTCCTTCCAAATAAGCAGTATTATCTTCGGGAGGAAGCACGGCCCAGTGTCTCTAGTTATCTGTGGACTCAAATCTGTATCGTCAAATATATGTATTTTGTTTGATACCAAAAAATAATGCTGTTCAGACAGCAAAGTCAGCCTTTACGGTTTAAATTCCCACTCTGCCCCTCATTAGCACATATCCCTAGGAAAATAGCTTAACCTTGCTCTTCATTGTATAGACCCGCCTAACCTTGAAGGGTTTGCATGGGGATTAGAATGAAGTAATTTCTACAAAGTGACCTGGCACATCAAGCTCCAGGTATTATTGTCAGCGACCTCCTCCTATTCCTGAGGCCTCTTCTCATCAGAATAAGAATATCTTCTCCTGAGTCCCTTTCACTACGGGCCTGGGTCCAAGTGGCCTCTCCTTTGCATTTTTCCTTCATTTGAAAAATATCTGATCATAGATTTTTAGAATCATTGTGGGTGGGTGTCAGAAAAATGACCTCTTTCTGATAGATAAAGAAACGGGGGCTCAAACTAAATTAAATCAAAATAGTAAAATAAAATAAAGTAAAATAAAATAAAATAAAATAAAATAAAATAAAATAAAATAAAATAAAAAATAAAATAAAATAAAATAAAAATAAAATAAAATAAAATAAAATAATAAAATTAAATAAAATAATAAAATAAAATAAAAAATAAAATAAAATAAAATAAAAATAAAATAAAATAAAATAAAAAATAAAATAAAATAAAATAAAATAAAATAAAAATAAAATAAAATAAAATAAAAATGTGTACTCAACGATTTAACACTTTCTAAAACAATAAAACAAGACAACTTGTGTCACTCACGCCAAGCATGCTCTCACTGGCCACTGCGAATTCCTACTCTGCTAATCTGAGCATCTCCTGAAGCAGGTGTTCTAAGCTCTTCAAAGTCTTTTGTCAAACAAACATAACTACCCATCTTCCTTATGGAAACGGCCTGGCTTGGATTCTTTTTGGTTTCTGTTTTTGAAGTTTTTCTAAGGCAGGCGGCAAGGCCCAGTATTGTCAAACCCAAATTGCAACATCAAAAACATCATGTTGAGAACTTTCTAGAAGTATCTCTAATTCCCAGTTTCATTCTATCTACGGGGTCAAGATTTCTAGGACATGGGGTGCCTGTGACTCTGAATCTTTAGAGCATTCCAGATCTTGGGAAATCTTTGGGAAATAGTATTATAAAACATTTTTTAGGCATAGTATCAGGCAAATGGAAAATAGAAGATTTTGTAGACTCTGAATAGTTTTTCTTCATGTTTTTGACTCCCTTATTAATAAATATTTTAAAGATACATCTTTTTTTCATAGCATATGATATAGGCATACAGGACTAAGTAGTATTATTCCACTCGTAGTATTTTTAATTCCATATTTACACCATACCATAGCACCTATAATTACTTACTGAGATTATGGGTCTATCATCGTTTCAATAATCTCTCTATAAAAGGACCACTCAACTTTCATGATGTCACCACGATTTGTCATTAAATTTCTTTAAACGAATATCTTCTAAAATAGAGTCCATATGGACATATACACATTATTTACATAATCGATTAAAGGTAATGTGAATTTAAGAATTACTTAGCACCCTTGTGATAAATAAAGACAATTTAGGGTATCGCAAAGCCAGTCTCTGAACGGGAATTTCCCAAAATACACTTTTCCCGAGATGTTTAGAGCATGGAAAATGACATGGTCAGACTTTCTGTGGCTTGGTTCTTGGCAACCAAAATAGAAATGGATCCTACACTGAGTAAATGCACCTGTGTGTGTCAGCTGGGTGGTCTCCGCTCCATAGGGCACTAAGAGCCTTCTAGAAGTAATCTCCTGCTCCCCGCAATGGAAATCCAAGATGAACTGAATACACCTCACCCAGGTGTATTACTAGAATAGCGTTAGAGGCGAGACAGCCTCCTCACGACCCAGCTGAAATCATTGGTGAGATAAAGCAATTCCACGGAGCTGTGCTAAAAAGCTAAAAAGCATCCACATAGAGGTTCGGTTGTCCAAGGGAGATACTAAATCAAGGCTTTGTGTGACACTCTGTGTTAGCCACTTGCTATTACTCCTTTAACACACAACGGAACAAAGCAACACGGAGGGGGCCGTGGTAATGGAGTTCGAGGGAGTGTCCTGGGAATTAAAGGTTTCTTTTCTGCTATAATTGCATTACTGGGGCTGTTCCATGCAGCATCAATGGGGCGACTAGTTTTCATCGAAAACATACCCTCAGGCTTAAACCTTCCCCCAACGGCCAGTAAGGACGGTGGAGATGTGATTGGGGAATTTAAAACGCACTCGAACATCATTAATTAGAAACTCCCCGATGAAATTAAAGCTTTGTATTTTGTTGGGATCATTTCTCGACATTGCCAGCGATTTTTTGTTTGTTTGTTTGTTTTAATTGCAATGTACTCAGAGCCATGCTTTTTTTTAAGTGTACTGAATTCCTAAGAAATTAGCCATGTGTTTTCCCAACGCCCAAGTCTAATGAGGAAAAATGTTGAAAGAATGGAAAGAATGTCGTGCTCAGGTGACGTTCATGTACCTAATTCCAGGGCCTGAGGGGGGATTGGTGACCTCTGGATCATCACTAAATATCCCCACCTGATGGACGGGTAGAAGCACCAATCAGATGCACTCCTGGCTGGATGGAGCAGGGAGGGAGCTGCCACGCCTGGAAAAGAGTAAGTTTGGCAAATTTTGATTCTATTTTAGCTTCTGTGAATATCAGGCACAGAAAAAAAGGGAGATAGAGACGGAATCACTGAATATTTCATTGGAAGGATGAATTGTCAACAAGAAGTTGAGCCTTGTGATCCGTTTTCTACCGAAAGCATTTTTCCACCAGTGTTTATGTCGTAAATTATAGTCTGGGTTGTCTCCTATATCCTAATGCTTAATTATATCAATAAAAGCCCTTGGCTATATAGAGCTATCCATTGTTATTTATTATCAGCTACTGTTTGCTGAGTGAATAATAGATAAAAAAAAAAAAACTGTACTAAGCATTGTATCCACCGTAGTTCACTTAACCTCCACTATCACTCACTGGAAAGGATATCGTCACACTCCCATGTGACAGATGAGGAATCCGAGTGTCTGAATAACTCTCTCAGGTGACACAGCGAGTAAGAGAAAAGCCAGCACCATACCAGACTCATCTGGCATCTCCTGATGCTGTTCAAATAGCTTTGTTCAAAACTAGGCTGCCACTTTCTAGTGTCTCCGTGATTTCTTTTGAATTACATTTTGTATGTAAGTCTGCCAATCGACATGAACGCATGAGAGGAGATTAGAAATTACTTACTTTAATATTATCGAATTGGGGGTTGATGAGGCTAGCATTAAAAGAAGTTCATTTCCTGGCTTCCCTAATAAACTATAGTTGCTGATGACAAATAGTCTGATCAGTTGCTTATTGATGTCTACACACACACACACACACACACACACACACACACACATACACACACACACACACACAATGTAGAATGAATGAGCTTTAAACTCATCAGGCAGTTTAATCCTTCTCCAAAACAGTTTCATGAAGATGCTTAGCCCGGGGATTACAGCCTGCATTAGAGACCACACCGATGTATCCAGGAATTTTGCGAGGCGTAGTTATCAACCATAATCAATGCAGGCAATCCAACCGTACGGCCATGAGCGTGAGTGTCTGGGAGCCAAGAGAATTGGGTTCTAATCTTAGGTGGGTGACCTTACACAAATTTAGCCCCTCGGGGTTGTGGAAGCTTGCATGGTTTTATTCCAGGTAGATATGTCTTGATGAGGCGATTTAAATAGTTCCTTTCTCTTCTTTCTGCAACTGATCATTCGATAAAATAGTAATTAGCAAAGGAGGTTTTTCTGTATCCACCTCTGACACCAAGAGTCTGAGAATAAGCTTGCTGTCTTTATTAGGTAACTAATTAGAGAAGCGAGCTGATTTCAAGTGTCAGCCTGTTGTACCTATGTGTTCGAGTTTGCATAATACATACAGATCCTGGGTATAACTTCCATTGCAAAAAGTGCTTATTTCGATTTAGCAAAAACAAACAAAAAAAGATGTATCAATATAAAATACAAGAACTGCCAAAATGATTATAGCAATTGGATTATACGTCTTTTTTTTTTTTTTAATTCTGCGTTCTTTCCAGAGAAACACGTTGATCGGAAAAGAATGGGTTTTTTTTTTTTTTTTTAGTTAGTAGAAAGGGAGTTATTTGTGCGAGAGAAAAAATTAGGGTCAGGGAAAGCAAGGGAAGATGTTGAGCTGTGGGTCTCTAGGCCAAGAAACTGGACCAGATGCTTCTCAGCTGCTTTGGCAGTGAGCTGACCTCTGACCCCAGGATGCAAAGGTCAGTGGGTTCATCCAGAAGTCTTGCAGGTGAACTTGGGTAGCTACGGCTGCCCAGCTGCTCAGGCAGGACTGAAAAAGGTATGAGCTCTCAGACTGTTTACTCTTCCAGCTATGCAGTAGAGGAAAGAGAAGTAAATGAAATAAAAGCATTCACGATCATTCGTTTCTACAGGTAATGTCACCTTCTGAGTTCAATGTGTTGGTACAGTTTGAAATTTTATAAGCAGTGTATTTTAGTTTTAGCATGAAAAGAGGACAATCAAGATATCACTTTTCCAAATGATGTTTTATTTGAACCAGTCAAATATATACATATTATCTGGAGAGAGAGAGCGAGAGAGAGAGAGAGAGGGAGAGAGAGGCAGGCTTGGGCTAAGCTCTAATGAAAATGGCTGCTATTGCCTTAAAGCACTGAATTTTTTTTTTAACTTTTATAAAACAGGACATATCTTATAATTCTCTTCAAAATCTATGTCTAAAAAACCCCTACAATCTGACAATGGCTCAACAGCTTGGGGTAATACGCCAAGAGAATAATTAGACCGAAAAAAAAAAAAACAACAATTATTTTTCCCCACTACAAAATAGAGTTACCTGCAGGATAGAGCACGTTTGATCTCACTGGCAAGGAATTCAAGTAACAATTTCTCTACAGGGTTAGATGTTATAGTGTGTAGATATTTCAGTAGTTGTTTCGCCATATGTAATTCTGTCAAATGGACAGGTTGTACGTCGTAATGTCATATGTCGATTATACCTCAATAAAGCTGGGGGGGGGGGGCCGGAGAGAGAAAATGGGGAGTCTCTGAGGAAGCGAGCAGATTTCTGAATGGTGGGAAAGCGTGAGCGAGGAGATGAACTTGAATGGAGAGATTCTGAAAACGTTTGAGTCTACCTGAAACGTTTATCATGATATTGACGTGTAGTTTCTCCCGTATGTTGTAAATAATAATAATAATAATAATAATAATAATAATTTTACACTTTTATCAAAATATTGGAGGAGGGACCTCTCTTGACAAACTTAGTACACCTCTTCCCTTACGGTGACATAGAATGTGTCCCTGTGAATGGATGCGTTTCTGGGACACTCATCTCTGACGATAACAGATGCATTCACGTCGTGATTCATCCTGAGAAGGTGTCCCAGCTTTTATGAGATCCGGTCAGAGTTTCAAACCACTTTCCAAACTCACCTCACCCTCGCGTCAAACCTCACGTGACGTCTGCACTCATAAAGTTAACTTCGCATTAATTAAAAACCTGGCCGCATATATTAAAACACCGCACTCTTTGATTAATGGAAATAAATGAGAAGGCAACGTTTTGTGCAACGGAAAGGTGCCGTCGGTGGCACCACCGGAGGGAACACATGACGTGGGACACCAGCTAAAGGAAACCCAGCAGCCACTAATGAGGCTCGTTAGTGGCGCTAATCTATGTCAATGTTATTAACTGGGAACATCTATCTTTTATCTACCACATTCGGTAATCAGGCAATTAAAAAACAATGACATTGCCGGTGGTTGTTCTTTCTGGGTTGTTGTATTTTTTTTTTTTAAGTGATCAAAGAGTTCAGAATAAGAAGAAAAAAAAAAAAGTCCCTTATCAAGAGGTAGGCCTTGCCTTGGGCAGCGAGGCCTCATTAAAGGCAGAAAAAGCTGTGTTGATCACCAATTAACCTGATTTGTAAGAACTCTGATAAAGGCCCCGGACAACAGGCGTTTTCTGAGGATGGCAAATGACACGGTTTGTTGACAAAAATAAAAATGATGTATTGAAAAGGATAAAGGAAGGCAGGAAAGGAGTCACTGGCATTGAATGTCATGCTATACCGGGAACTGTGGGTGGAGGGGAGAGGGGGTTTTGCCCCCCACTTTGGTGGCCTAAAACCCGCCCGAAGTGACTCGGTGCCACCGGGAGTCAAGTGAAGCTAGAACACAGAGATGCCTGTTGCTCTCCACCGTCCGGTAACACCTGCACCCGCTCCTCCAGTCCCAGCGGACCACGGATCGTACGTTAGGTGACGGTGGCCCAGCCCTGCAGAGAACAGATGTTATCCCCGGTGATGCAGCTCAAACCCAGAACTGCCTCGAGGGACAATCGTCAGAGTTTCTGAGAGGTCGGCTTTGAAACCTAGCACATTGGACGATTTATGTCGTGTGTTTTTATACACCGAACGTATGGTTGTTTGCAGAAATAGAATTAGTGGAAGTTATGAAAGACAGCAAAATAATATCTGCTGGGCGCTTTGCGATGGATTATTCCTGCTGGTATTCATAATAACCCCATGACATCATACTGTTCCAGAGAGAGAGAGAGAGAGAGAGAGAGAGAGAGAGAGAGAGAGGTGATTGATAGATAGAAGATGATAGATAGATAGATAGATAGATAGATAAATGATAGATGATAGGTAGGTTGGTAGGTATGTAGGTAGGTAGGAAGGTAGACAGATTCTAAATAGGTAGATAGATGACTCATAGAAGGTAGATGATAGATAGATAAATAATAGATGATAGATACATACATACATAGATGATAGATAGATGACAGATGATAAAGATAGATAGGTAACAGACAGACACAGACAGATGATAGATTAGATAGATAGATAGATAGATAGATAGATAGGATAGATAGATATAGATAGATAGATAATAGGTAGGTTGATAAGTGCCTGGTTCACACCGCTAGTGAGCAATACAGGGAAACTATTTCTCTAAAAAGCTGGGAAAATGGCCCAGCTCCTTAAAAAAACAAAAAAGCTAACGTTCTAGATGAATATGAGATGTTTGAACAAACCTCTAGCAGATGCTGAATTGCCAACATCTCCTGAAATAATTCTCTTACGAGAACCTATCGTGAAGATATTTTATGATCTTATTTAAGCTGAGAACCGTATGCTTTAAACATCAGACATGAAGACGGAAAAAGTTATTAATCCTTTGCTTATGTTTTAAGAGTGGTTTTTTTCCCCCCTAAGCTCAGCAGGAAGCCAACGCTATTCAAACAAAAAAAAAAAACAAACAAAAGCTTTGTCTTTGGGGAGATTCAATATTTTTATATGAAAGTAGGAATGGTTCTTTTTGAATAGTGAGACCCCAAGTCATGTCTTAAGCTGTAGAAAAATATCTATTCTGCAACAGCCAGAACTATCTGCAATTTCATCTCCAAAGGCGCCTTCCTGCCTTCCACCCCCTATTCTCATACTAGATGTTAGGGTTGGTACAGCAGTGTGACGGGCAAGGAGAAGGGAAGAAAAACAAAAAGATGATGACCAAATCTGATACTAACGTGGAGGGAAAGAGAATGGAGAAGTGGCAGCTGGAAATTGAATGGATTTGCTTAATGCCAAAACACCCGGATGAAAAATAATATAGATATATATATATTTTTAAGTCCATGATCTGGATGCTTTGCCTACATAAAAATCCCAAACATCTGGCCGTCTGGGACATCTGGAGGAGTGACCAGATTCATCATTTTCCATCACTTGGCCCCCACAGATGTCATTTCCTGGAGGGCGTGGCTGAGCTACCTGGGAAGGGGAGAAGAGATGGGGTGACTTTGCCAGAATCAGGTTCGTCTCGTTAATAAGGTAGAAAAGTTTCAATCCGAAGAAGGGGAGAGTCCTGTCTGGTTAACTCCGGATCGATGGGAAATACGCCCTAAAAAAAAAAAAAAAACCCTAAACAAAGGACAGCAGTAATTACGCCCACATGAAAGAAACGTGAGAATTAACACTGCAGAAACAGAGCAGAGAGAGCTCGCCGGGCAAAATGGCGAGATTGCCGTGGTCGTATGAAGACGTCTTAATTATATGATTGATGTGGGGGCTTCAAAAGGAAGCTCAGAAGCCACCGTGGCTCCAAGAGCATGAGTATTATCAAAAGGATAAAGACGGCATCCAGAAAAAAAAAAAAAAATCACCCCGAGAGAGGGAGCCTGGGAGGTTTGTATGGCAGAACTAATCGATAATGTCTTAGTTTTATCTAGATTACGTTTAATAAAATTTGATGACATCCGTGAGTGAAGATCACACACGCAATTATGGCAACATCAAAGGTGTCCGGTGGCTTACGATCAGCCTGAGAAGTCTGTAGCTGATCAGAGCCTGGAGATGTGTGACACTCCATGCCACGGGAAGACACAGAGGCTTGTAGGGGACAGGGCCCCAAGTGCCTACACCTCCCAAGTTTACAGAAAGCAGTGTAAGCTTAAAACAAGCCAGGCTTCCTCTTCCTTCTCCCAGCTTCCTGCTCTCCGGATTTTAAAAGAACAAGTAAACAGAGCTTGCCATCCTCAAAGGTAACTCATTCTCAAACCTACCAAATAAACAAAAGTCGACACCGATGGCTTTGCCTTCATCTCCTTCCCTGAAGCCAAATGGAACCACAGAGCGTTTCTAAAAAGACACGGCCAAGAGGTAAGGAGGAAATATGAGAAAATTCCACTTAGTCCCTTGCAAAAAAAAAAAAAAAAAAAAAAGCAAAAAAAAAAAAGCGAGAAGGGGACTTCCTTGTCGAATTTCAAATGCAGTCCTGCCACACAAAAGAAGAAAGTGAGACCTGCAATTACCTCAGCTTTAAGAGCTCAGAGCAAATCGCTCTAATCCCCCAGACGTGTCCCTCTGTCATAGTTTCGACAGGTGTACACACTGTTTGGACTGGAACTGGAGAACCCCTTTCAGACCCCAGGGGCTGAAAGCGAGCAGGTTATGCCATCAGCTTTGTGGTTGGTCACCTGGTATGCTCTCCAGAGTGACAGCAGAAAATACGACGCCCTCCCTCACGAAAGCGATTCGACAGGTGAGCGTTCCCTGAGTGTGGATGTGGGACAGGTAACGCGACTGTTCCGAGCTTTAAATGAACCCTCACCGTCCGGCTGGGGAAAATGATGGCTTCGACTATGGCCTTTCTTAGGTCTGCACTCGATACCATTTTGTCCCTGAGGGTCTCTTACGAGCCGAAGGCCCAAGTGACATGACTGATGTGACATATGGTGGCAGTCAAGTTTTTCTTTTTTAACTTCGCTTAAAAAAAAAGAAAAATGTTGCAGGCCAAAAAAAAAGAAAAAAAGAAAACAAGTAATAAGGCCATAAGTTATTAACAAAAGGAAAATCATTATTTTTCTAAAATTCGGAGTGGGGTCCATTTTCAGTTCATACATTAAAGCAGATGAGAATTTTCTAGACAAAAGCGAAGTGATCTCTTTTTGTCAAACACGGCATCTTCCTTTTCTTATCTGAGTGAGTGAGTGGCTATTCAAAAATCTGAAAGTAGAGGCCTTTTGACTCAAAAGCCGTGTCGTATCTGCCCAAACACATAACTTTTAATTAATGAATTAACAGAAGCTCATGTTTGCAATACTTTTTTTGCTAGGTTTATCCCATAGTATTCTCTACAGCTATTTAACTTTCTGAGGTCACCAAGGGTAAGGGGACACTCTCTCAGGACCCGTGCCTACATCGAGAGCTAATATTCATGGAGATAAAATAATAATAATAATAATAATAATAATAATAATAATAATAAAACTAAAAGCTACTACATCAGCTCAGGCCCTACGAGAAAAAGAAGCAAAGACGAGGTTGGCCACATGAGAGACTCAAAACGGTTAAATGTGTCAAAACAGAGGCCACTTTGATGGAAGCAGGTCAGATGCTGAGAAAGTCACCCCCAAGTCGAACACCTCTTTCGCCAAGGAGATGTCACAGTGCTCTGTCCCCAAAAGAAACCGGTCACACGTTGCATCTCCTCGCCGTGTGTGCTGGGACTCTGTGTCTGTTGAACTCACTGGAGCCTCCAGCCCACTGAAGATTGGTAGTATTAGGTCTCACTGACCAGGTCCGACAGTGAAAGCTCCACGAATCCCACAGCCCACGATCGTGATGCGAATCAAAGCAGCTGTGTGCAGACAGGAGGGGTGACGGGGTCCATCGAGAATCCGAGAGATAAGCCACTCATCGCATTATTTGTGGGGTATCAGGAGACAGAAGTAATGAAAGTGAGACCTATATCCTTGATCGATAAGCGCTGGACTGCATTTGGAGTTCATTTTCCCCCGCCGAGCGAGAGACAGCAGGCTGACTATTGATCACTGCGTTAATCCATAACCAGAGCGGGCCTGAGCCTGGTGGAGACAAGCAGGAAAAATAAGATAATAAGCGAGAACTCTTGATCTTTTATTATGGTGAGCTAGATAAAGAGAATGTGGGGGGTCGAGGTGGCGTGCTTGACGCTTAACCCTTACCTCGCCTCTTAATTGGGAATGCGGGAGGAGATAAATGGCATCCCACGTACCTGTGACTTTCCTGGGACCTTATTTCGCCCGCTTCCGAGCTAGAGGGTACTAAGGACTCTTTTTAAATATCAGAGGCGGGTAGTTACTGGGCCGAGGGACAGTCACAGCTCCTGACCCCACTCAGGAAAGTCGACGGAGATGCGGAGTTAATTGTTCATTTGCTTCTCGTTTCTTTTCTATTGTCTGTGTTTGCGCAGAGGCCCAGAATCTCAGAATTTTTAGCAACGTGAACCGTCAATAATATTCTGCTCTGATGTCTCAAGAGGGAGCACCGTTTAATTTGTGTTTAAGCAAGCAAGAGACATGAGGCGTTTGCAGTTCTGTCTCCCATCAAACTTTTGGGTCACGAACGCTGGCATTACCACTGATCTAGAACAATCTTTGAGAGGGAGTAGTTCGTCTTTCCTCTCAAAACATCCAGCAACGCCTTCTCGGTCTAGCCTACACCCCTTTATAATTCAAATTATTTCCCCGGCCTGCCTTAGCTACAAAAAAATCAACTCTTTGTCAATGGATCGATAGTTACACCAGTGGTTTTTGCGGAAATTTCGACTAGCTCTGCCACTAATCCGTCTGACACCTTAATGCCTATCAGGAAAGTAGGAGCCTTCTGAGCAAACACAGTAAGTATGGATCAGTAAGATCAGTAAGTCCTATTGGTGGATACGAAGTATGCTTCTAATTTTAAACATGCTACAAGGAATGTGTGTGTGTGTGTGTGTGTGTGTGTGTGTGTGTGTGTGTGCTTGTATATGTGGACCTGTACGTATGTGTCAGTGCATTGGTCATGCTTTTTTTCCCCTCCCTTTGGAAAACACCCTAGAAATGTCACAGCTGGAGTGAAGAGCTTACACTTTTTAAGGCTGTTGATTAACCCTTGCAAAACTCCCTCAGTAAGGCTGTACCAATTTATAACTTCACAGAAGTGTATTGGAGAACTAAGTTCTCCAAATGCCTTAAATACATCACAGGAAATTTTGATTCTAAGATAGTCCACTAGATGATGATATTTTTTTTTTTTGTGCATCCTATGTGTTGAGTGAAGGCCTAAACTGAGAACCTGGCAGGAAAGTGGTAAGCTTAATAAGGAGTAATCATCCATTTCTAATCATTGAATAGGACATTTTGTGACAGGTGCAGTGGAAGGACCACAGAGTCACTCCACTCGACAGCCACTTCTGGCAATAGCTAGCTGTGTGACTTTAACACATCGCTCAGCCTCTCTGGGCTTCGCTTTCTCTGTGCTTACGAAATAAGGGATAGAGTTACATTTATTAATTTCTTGTCCCAAAGAATACCAGAGATATTAATAATAATAAATGTTCTCATTTGCCTTTGAGGCAAAAACACTAGCCTATAGCCCGAGCCATGTATGATTGAAAGAGAAAACTAAAAAAAATAGTGTTTTACTCTGTGCTGTCACCAAAACAATCTCACGAGTATCCCCGTTATTAATGACTGCTCTGAGCAAGTTAGCAAACCGCTGGCTGGAATGCAGACGGATGGCTACAGCTAATGTAAAATTTTCAGCATCATTTCACTTAAATTCAAAATTCAAATCCCACCAACGTTTCTTGTGCCGGGAGCTATTCCCTGTGAAGAATGGAAAACGGTGACCCTATCCTAAAGGAGGTGACAGCACAGTTAAGTCATTTTCTCCCAGTAGGAGTTCAACCTGGAATCATCTCTGCTTAAGTACTAGAAGAGAACACGAAGACCAAGAAATGCTAAATTTAAATTTTAAAATGTCCACACGCATCCCAAAATGGAGGCTCGCTTTTAGAAGTTATTTGCAGATTTTTCTTAATATCTAATATATTTTTGCTCATCTTGTAAATAAAGGGTTTGAAGAGATTTGAGCTGTGTGCGTGTTGCGCGCATATCTGTATAATCTTACTAATCACCTATACTAATTTTAGCGTTAAAATGAACTAATTACACAATTAACAATGCTTGAGTCAAAGTTTCGAGAAATTAACAGAGAAATATGATTGACACCAGAAGAGGAACATGTTATAAGATACAATTACTTAAAATTTAAAATTAACTCCGTATAATTAACTAATACGCCAATTAAGCAATCTGCAATTAAGTTATAGTTCCTACCACTTAGCCATTTAATCATAAAAGCAAAGTTTATTTTTATAAACAAATGAAATAAATATGAAATCTATTAGTTAAATATGTGGTCGGAGCTAAGAATAAACATTAGGAATAAATATTATCTATTTCTGCAAGCCATGTAATCAGAAAACAGGCCTTATGAGCCGTTGCATAATTATTATATTAGCGTAGAGCATTTGGTAATGAGCGTGGGCTGGTATCTGCCATGTACCAGCAACCTTAGTAAAATGTGGATAACAATAGTGCCTAATGTATCCTGTTGGTTTCAGCGTTAAATGAGATAATACACAGACATTCCCATAATGCTTTGTCCCCTAGAAAAACTTAGGCATGGTTATCATCTTACCGTTTGTGGAAATAGCTTCATGCATAATTTGAAATGAAGTCAGAATTCTGTGATACCCTGTATACATACAACTTAGTTCATCTCTTGGATTAGTAAGGAAATTATTGTTATTTGGGGAAAAGTCCTAACGATTCCTCTCCTCCGATAACTTACCATCTTTCTGGTCAAAGAAATCAGGATAGTATTTATTGTCACTGAAAATTTCCCTCAGGCCCATTTGCAAACTAAGTCTGATGACTGTGGGTTCAAGTTCCCCAAAGAGAATTTACATAAATGGATCCTTTTTTGGAGAAATAGCAAAAAAAAAAAAAAAAAAAAAAAAAGACTCTGGCTAATGTCAAGTGAAGAAAATCTGTTGGAAGGAGATTAGAAACGAAATGAAGGATATTTTCAGGAGGACTGGAGAACCAGTTGGGGGCAGGTGGGACCAGAGGTGGCTGGGGAGGCCGGAAGCAGGCCCACCCTCATGCCCACCTGCCCTGAGGCAGCCTCGGGGGGCAAAGAAGCCACCCCACTGCCTCCATCTGTATGGGAGGCTTGGGACACACGCCCAGGCCTGTCTGCCCTGGGACAGAGGAAAGAAAGATCTGTCCCTTTGGAATTCTCTAGCAGGACAAGAGGCCCAGAAAGCGTGCCTGGATACTGGACAACCTCAGGATGTGGGGGTGCTCACACTCAAATACAAGAAAAGTCCCTGGAACTTCAGCAAGCTTTGGTATCATTGCGCTCATGTTCCTGGTAGGGGACAGTACCAGTGTCACTTCCCACTAGGGGAGGGTAGCAGTCACAATGCAATTTTTCTAGGATTAGGACTAGAATTTTTAGGGTTCTGTGACACCGCATCTGTAAAAATCCTTCCGAAAACACAGCCCGCCTCGTGAATGCACAGTGGTGTTTGTCTCAAGAGACAGGTAGGAGAAAAGTCAAGACACCATATTTCTATACAATCAGTGGAAGCTGAGATGTCCATTTCCCATCGATTTTTTTTTTTTTTACCTACCAGCCCTTTAAACACGGCACAAGTAGAAGTTTAAGAAATGTTAAGATTTTTTTCAAAAGAATTTGAAGAAATATTCTTCAGGAAAAAAAAATATATATATATATATATCCTAAGGGTATGCTTAATACATAGACACACACAGAAAAACACAGACACACACAGGTGCTATTTGATCAAGCTTTCCATAAAGTAGTTCTCTGACAGGTTGAAGTGGCAACGTTTAGGTATTGCAGAGAGAGAAGCCCAGAATAGAACATGTTTTCCAAGGAGACCCGTCTTCTGAGCAGCAATGCAATAGGAATTCAGGAGATGGTCTGATGTTTTACTGGGAGGGCCGGTTGGTTCGCATCCAATAGGTTGACTGTGCTTAACTTTTCAACCTCGAGGCAGTCATGTTTCCAAGAAGTATTTTATTCTCTCCGTTTCCTTTGTGTGCAGAATAAAGCTATCACTGAGGAAACCCCAGTGGAGATCTGTAGAGACAAAAAAGTAATTGCTTAGATGGAATGAATCGCCTCTGAGTCTTCACACCCGTAGAAAGGCCAAGGATATTTTGATGAAGCTGGCGTTAGCAAATCTGGGATTTGAGAGGCAAAAGCCACCGAGTATATGCTTCAAAGGGAAGAAGGAAGCAATGAAAATTTTAGGTTGAGAAAGTAAGCTCATCATACCCTTCCTAAGTGATGCTCAAAAAACCATAATGTTGCTAAATATTAGTGTCCGAAGTATACCAAAGTTTTATAAAATGGAGACAAAAACAAATCCTGTACATTTTCTTAATAATGTCTTTTGATACTAGGACTTATATTTTGAAGAATTTATCTGTTTTTATATTCTATTTTTATCTTTTTAAAATGCCTTGGTATTCTGAGAAATATTTGCCTACCTCAATTAATCCAAACCGATACGAGCTTTCTCTGGCTCTGACAGACCTCTCGCTAAGTCTTGGACCAGTCGCCATAGCCAGAAAGTATGATGCAGGCAGGTCCCCCGAAGCCCCAAGAACTGATAGTGCAGAAGAGATGGCTCCCCAGGAAAATCGGGGTGGAGTGTAGAACTAAAAGAAGCTGTAAGGATGAGGGGTAGGGAAGCCAGAACATAGCTACTATCCCACCAGCATGGACCAAACCTGAATAGGCCAGAAGATACACAAGATGGGTTTTGTGTTTGATCCTATCGCTTTCTGAAAAAAAAAAAAAAAAAAAAGAAAGAAAGAAAAAAAAGAAAAAAAAAATGAGTGCTTCAGGGAAAATGGTTGGCTGAGGAAGCTGGCAGCCCAACTCAGAGAAGCCGGAAGCCAATCTTAAGAAGATGGCCCATTACACCTACCGAATGAGGACACCACGAGAGCAACTTTGTTTTTGTCACTTGATTTGCACTAAACAAACAAGAAGTTCGAACAACACTAGGAAAGGACATATTTTCAGATTGAGGAGTCGCTCCTGGAAACTTAATTTAAAAAGCGGGTGCTGATGGGGTGGCCTCTGCTCCATAGTAACTGAAAACCCAGACGAAGTTAGGAAATATGAATATGGCCGGAGTTCAGAGCCCAAAGCAAGCCCAGCTGGTTTCCCAGTGGAGGCCTGATGACTCCGCATGAGCGTTATAACAGAGATGTGATGCTAAGAGGTGACTCAGGTGGACAGACGATCTAAACGCCTTTGGAAGTGACTTCCAGCCCGGATGGAACTGCTCCGAGCTGGCTGGCTGATCCTGGAGGCGTGCAGCTAAAAGGAGAATGAGAGACATACATACCCATCCTGGGAGTGACAAGAACCCTTCGGAAGCTGTGTGACTGCATCACAGATGGATACTCGGCTCCAGCGTCCCTCCCCACACGATTTGATTTTAAAATGGGCGGGGGAATGGAATAGACTGCTTGCCTAAGAAGACATCCATCCCAACAGCCAACAGGTGCATGAGAAGTTGCTCAGCATCGCTCACTAATCCTCATGGAAACGCGAATTAAAAGCTCTGTGAGATAACACCTCACACCTCCTTCGGAACAGCCGTCACCAGTCAATCAATGAACAAGTTCTGGCCAGGACGTGGAGAAAAGGGAATTAATTCTCTAGCAGTGTTGGTGAGATTGCAAATGGGTGCAGTCACTGAGGGAATCAGCGTGGAAGTGCCTCAAAAAAATTAAAAATGAGGCTGCGATGTGACCAAAGAAATCCAAAACCTTAATTGAAAAAGATACACCTACCCCTGTGTTTATTGTAACGTGAGCGTCACTTGCTTGGAGATTCGTGTGGCTTTGTCCAAACAGCGCCCTGTTAATTTCAGAGACCTCTCCGAGTTTTGCCAGGATTTTACCTTGTGACACTGTTATCTCTCAGGACAAGGATTTTGTTGGAAATTCAAGGTGTGACTTCTCGCCAGTTAGAGAACTGAGTCAAGTATGTTAAACATTCACCTGACGTTGCGGATGGCTGTTTCCCAAAAAATAATAATAATAAGTAAATGTGAACTCCAACTTGTGATTTTAGTTTTTAACAAGATTACACAAATTGATTCCTTTTTAATTGAAAATTACTCACTTTGATTACGGAACCTCAATAACAATAAAGTCAGTTTGCAGTTATTTGATTTATTTCCTGCCATTATTAAATTAATTCACCTTCTAATAAAAATAATTCCTAATGTTGAGAAAATACGGATAAGTAGAGGGAAGCGTTATTAAGACCATCAGTATTAAAACTAAATCCTTTATTTCTCATTAAAGATACAGTCAATTTAATTAATTCACATTAATCTCGCGTTGACATTAAATGTATCTAAAAATCTACACTCATATAGATTATTAACACTAAGGCATAAAAATATTTTAAATGATTACTATATAGAAGAACCATATTTATAGAGATTCAGATGATTATATTTGTAAATATTCTATAAGTGAACTAATCTTTTGAAGCCATTTCTCCATTTTCTCAAATATTTTTTATTTAAAAAAATAAGAAATCAGAAAGAATCTTTTCTACAGAGAAAAATTAGAAAATCTTACCAAGATATTAATTTAGAGTTGATATTTCCTGTTAAATGAACTTAAAGTGATCATAGTATTATAAACGAAGTTCCCAATTTTCTTTACATGCAATTAAATTCTTATTTGAGATATGGCTCTATTTTGTGCAACTTTCTGATGTTTTTTGCCTTTACTTTGACTAAAAAAGGAAAGTTCTTATTAAACAATCCACAGTTCACCTCCAGCATTTTTTAATCTTTCTAGATTGCAAAGCTATTTTGTTTTTTTAAAAAAAATCTTTCTGTCTGAACTTACTTTAATTGGGCTTTGGAAGTCACCCCTAATTATAAGTAGATACCAAGTGGCATATTATTATTCTGGCTTTAGCAGTCTGTTTTCAGGCTAGAGATTACTTAACAAAGAATGTCACAGTGTCTGACAACCCTAATTTCAAACTGAGTTCTCGTCTCTCGTTCATTCCTCATAAAAGTTTAACTTCACAAGCTCCTTTATAACAGGTTAAAATCTGCCACCAGGACAAGACAAGCCAAACCAAATGACGGTCTGTCTTTCAAATGTACGCTGACTTAAAGAATTTACCTTTCCACGTCAAATAACAACAAGAAATAGACTTGTATGTTATCCAGCTTTTTGGTGTAATGATAAGCTCTAGAGCTAATTAATTTAATAGACTCCAAGAGGCCAATTTTCTTTATTTACCTTTTTTGCCTTGATAAACATTAGTGTGCCTGAGCGGATACCTCTATTTTTCTTGGCGTTTTAAAGCTTCCTTTCATGTGGGTGAAAAATGGCTGGAGATGTCAGGGTTTATCAAACAGAACCTTGCTTTTTTTTTTTTGGCTGGTACCTTTCGCCTTATCTAGCAAACACATTACTCTCTCCATCAAAATGTGACAGAACAAACACAGCCTAGGCCCACACGCAAAACCAGGGCTACCTTTAAACAGACTCTAGACTTTTTAAAGTCAGCGAGAAAGCTGATTAGGTCACAGATCGTGGACATTATCTTATTTCTGATAGCTGTGCTATGAAATGGCAATAAAGGAAAAAGCTGCATAATAGGGACCGCGAGTTAAAGAGTCTGCTTGCTTAAAAGGAAGGGGAAAGAAAGGAACTGTGTAAAGCGGTTGGACTATTTACAAATCTCAAAGGGAGCGATGTTGTAAAAAGAATTTGTAGGTGAGTTTAAAGCCGCCCGTCATGTTGCCTTGAACCTTGGCATTCACACGGAGGAAGCCGCAGATCGTGATGGTGTGTACTTTCTGTTTCAGGGGTATTTTAAGATCTTTGTTTAGTACTTTTAGGCAACTTCGTAGCTATTATTGATCCGATCAGGAGAAAGGAAAAGGTTTGTTCCAGGCCTGGGAAGCCATCACGACAGGCTGTATCGGAAGTGACATATAGTTCTCTGAAGTTCCCTTTCTCTGATCTTAAAAAGCAAACGACTTAAATAAAACGGGACACACACTATCAGACTGGGAGGCTGAGTCTAAACATTCGAGATTCCCCTTTCTCGCCAAATAGGGGGATGACGTGACATTTAGAAGGAGCTGTTTGAACAGATGAGCACAATCTTGCCTGTTTGGGGAATCTTAACCTCATGAAAAGTCCAGCTTCTCGGAAAGTCACGGATTTCTGGCCATATGTACGGAGTGGAAATAGATGGGTAAAAAAAAAAAACAAAATCAAAAACAGAAAAAACAAACAAAAAAAAACAACAAACAAAAACAAACAAAAAAACAAAAACAGAAAAAACAAAAAAAACAAAAATAAACAAAAAACAAAACAAAAAACAAAAAACAAACAAACAAACAAAACATGTAAGATGTGGAATGCTGATTGAGAGAGATGAGGAGCGGAGTGCCAAGTGGCAAGGTCAGAGTTAACACGTGTAAAGAAACGCCAGCTCCTGCTAGGGCCTGTTTGCATGTGACATAGAATGAAAACTATTCATACCTCAGATTCTGGGAACTCACGTAACCCGTGCAAGCCACACATTGTACCTGTGGAGGCTGAAGGCGGGGGAGAATGCTGTCTGCCACCTTCCAAGTTCTCTGCTTTCACTTTATCTCTGATCTCAAGTTGCTATCTGGAGTGGCAGTAGAAGAGCTCAGAAACAAAACAAAACAAAACAAAAAAGAAAAAAAAAGATATTCCCTAGTCGAGAAAATGCTGATACTACTCTCCATTGGAATTGGTTTTGCCTTAATTTCAAAACTCAAGATATATAAAAATTTCAACACTCCCCCACCACGAAAAAAAAGTCTTATCATTTAATCCCATTTATTTTCACATCAAGATACTCATATGTAATATGCTGCCATATATCAAGACACATCGCTTTGTGTTAAACATAAATTTAAACTTGAACAGGGGGCGATGGTACATGTGAAAGGCACATCAAAAACCCCAGAGGATGTTAAAATACGAGAGGAAAGGCTTAGGTGCATGAGACAGGATGAGGGAAGGCCCCATAGCTGTTCTCAAAATCGTTCTCAAAAGTAACAGTAATAAGACACCTGTGTAGCTTCACCTGCGTGAACTCATTTGTTCCTTACAGCAGTCCCCGAGGCGGGTGCTATTGTCATCTCACCAGCAGGGGAAACTGAGGCACAGGGAAATGAAGTAACCTGCTCCAGAGCTGCATCAGCCATCAAGTGGCCAAACTTGAGAGAAGTTCACGTGTATACGTGTCTGCGTGTGAGCGTCTACTTAACACGGTAAAGTGCCCCCTTCCTTGCAAAGAAAGAGCACCCCACCCAGTTAATTTTTCTCCCCGGAAGTCAACGCGGGGAACTATTTGCTTCATTTTTAGGGGTCAGGCCTGTTAAGGGAAACCGGCGGTGAATGAATGAATGGCTTTCGAAAGTCTATTTTCAAGACAAACGGACGATTTCTGAAACGTTTTAGAAAACGGCTACAAATCGATTCACGCACTATCTCAAAACCCCTCAGCTCAGTGATTTGGCCTTGATCTCACCTTGCTGGACCTGCCTTCATCCCTGCCAGCCACCACTGGGTCAAAGGTAAATATTTCTTCTGTCAGCCTGCCCCGTCTTCCTCTCTGGATGTTCTGTCTGTGCTTACTTTTGATGATGGCTATTTTCTCAGCAGAAAGACGCTGCAAACATTTTGGTTTTTGTCATTGAACACCATCTAAGGGTAAATAGCAACATCTAGGGATTTTTTTTATAAAAAGTCGTGAATATGATATTATCAGTGAAGAAGGTATATCATCGGGGTCTCCCAAGCTTGCCCCAAATATAAGGGACACTTGCTAAAAGGAAATAGTAATGAATGGGAGGTTGTGACCACACGGGGTCCATTTCTGTGGCATCAGTAAAGATAAAAGATGCACTTTTGTGCATAATAATATTAAAGAATGAGATGAATGAATGACTGAGGAAGAAAGAGTTCATTATAAATGTTTCATGGTTGCTGTCACCAGGTATATATAGAATATTTTTTGCCCCCAACATTAACCTAAGAGCTAAAGAAGGGCAAAAACTACTTTACATGTATTGACTTATCTGGGGGCTAATTATGCACTTAATGGGTTTTTAAAAAAATACTGTAAATCCCCATGCTTCAGTCCAACTAATCACTTTCCATCTGACCCAGGATGACCAAATGGACCAAGAGATAGCTAACAATGCCAAGAGAATCACCCCAAGAATTTCTGAAGGACAAATGTAAATTAAAAAAAAACAAGCAAGCGTGATAAACACATTTTTATTCCTGAAAAATAGCACAGTTTCGAACCTTCCCTTTTACACACACACAAAACCACTGCTAACTAAAATAATCATGCTCCAAAAACAACAACAAAAAAGCACACAAAAAGTCCCATGTTTATATAGGAAAAAAAAACAGCATTTATCAAGCACACATTAGTACACATACGTGTGTATTCTGCTGGTGTTGGCAAAAGAAAGCGCTGTACCAAGGAGAAGGCTCTTTTTTTCTAGAAACTTCCTAGGAAGTAATTTCTCATCGGTCCTTCGGCAGGTGATGCTCATGTTAAGTCACAAATGTCAGAACCTCTAGGATGTGCCCAGATCATTGGGTTTTAAAAGGCACGAATATTATGGACATTTATGGCCCACACCGGATAGTTTGTCATTCATAAAAATATATATAACTATAAATATTAATATTAATATAATATAAATTTATACATATACATATATACATATATATGTGTGTGTATACATACATACATATATATATATATATATATATATATATATATATATATATATATATATAAAATTTCTTCACCCATGGGCATGGAGTTGGGGCCTGAGTGATGATTAGAAAACTTCAGCCTGCTTTCAAAGGCCTTTATGAACTAGCTCCTAATGCACCCTCAGGAAACTGGGAGAAAGAACCGTTTTGTCTGTCTTCCTGCAGCTTCTCCGTCCTATGACCTGTCATCAAAAGAAAGAGAGTGTGGTGAATACAACAAGCACAAAAAGTGGTGAACACAGATCATGTATTCTAGAATCGTGCACTTGAAACGTATAGATCTATTAACCAATGTCACCCTGATAAATTTCATTTAAAAATAAAAGGAAATAAAATAAACTCAAAGGTAAGAGAGAGAGAGAGAGAGAGAGAGAGAGAGAGAGAGAGAGAGAGAGAGAGAGAGCAAAAATTGAAGGCCACACTAATGGACATTTCTGTCACACCACCCCATCCTGGGGACCCCCCCCCCGCCCCCTATCCCACCCTAGTTCAGGGACTGTTGGTCCAACCACAAATTAAACTGAATAATCTGATCACACTCGGGGAACGAGGGTAAACAGAGGCTGTGTGCCCTGTAATTACACGAACTGAACCATCTCGGGAGGCATTTAAAATATTTGGGGGGTGGCAGGTAGGAGAAGGTTTCTTGGCTGGCGTCATTCATTGAAATCTCTTACAGGATTTTTTTTTCTTCTTCTTCTCCTTCTTGAAACCTCGTCTGTGATGTAAAGCCTGCTGTGCTAAATTATGAACCCAAGGCTTTGGGGTGGGGACAATCAATCAAGATACCTGGGGTAGTGTGTAATGTGCCTGCCTTTGCCAGCAGGAGCAGGGTCCCCTGAACACAGCTCCCCAGCAGGTTAAATAAATATGATACTATAGACGAACCCACTGGGTCGGCCGGCTGTGTCACTCAGCTCTTGATAAAATACAATCTTCCTTTAAGACACGCTGAGAAAGTTATTTAACGCTTACAAAACCCACATCCATTTCTCGTTCCCTTTTATTTTTTAAGTCTTCTTCGAAAGGGAACTTTTCTGGAGGACAAGAGGGAGACGGCGCATGAAGGTGGAGGGCCAGGGGGAGGAAGATTGGGGGGCAGAGAAGAAGCAGGGGGCCTCAGGTCTTTGCGGGGTGTACTGGTGACAGCGGCTGGGGTGGGGGGCCCGGCAGAGGGGCTGCCAGGATGCAAACCATACCTGAAGCTTGCAGCAGACCCCAAATTGAACCTTCCTTCCTCCCGCGGACTATCCTGTTGCAAGAACAAACCCGGATTATTTCAATTCTGTTCTCTCTTCGGCTCATGTCAGCCCTGCGGATGGCGGGCCTCTGGACCAGAGCGGAGAGGGGGGAATGATTCTGGATTAATTGGGGGGCGAAGAAGAATTGGACAGGAGAGCATTTAAAAGTGGGGGAGGGCGCCCTCAGTGATCTTCAGGGGAAAGTGCCCCCAGATTGCTGGTGGCGAAGGGGAGATGAGGGGAGCGCGCACCCGGGCGGAGTCTGGGGGTGGGTAACAGGGGTTTGGACAGACCAGGGCAGTGAGTGAGTTCGCAGCCCGGGGGGTGTCAGCTTCAGAAACGGCCCCTCGCCAGCATCAGCACCCCCCACACCTGCAAACAGGCAGAAGTGACAGGGCTGGTGGCGGGCTGTCCCCTAAGTCGATTGGACTTTAACTTTCCGCTCGCGCTGGCGGGGTCCCCACGCGCTCGCCTTCCCGCGGGTTAACCGCGGTCCCTCTCCTTGTCGCGCGCGCGGACCCGCCACACTGCGCGCCTGTGCCAGGGCCCGCTGGGGAGTGGCCGGGGGCTGGGGACGGCCACGTCGTGCGCGCAGAGGGGCCGAGGGTGGGAAAGGCCCCACACACACACACTCCCGCTGGCAGGTGATCTCTTACGAAGCGCAGATAAATGTCCCCTCTAAACCTAAGCTGTCCTAAATGCGACCCCAACACCGGGAGCGAGCAAAGGCGTCGCCCGCCACTCAAAGCAGCGACCTCACCCCGGCGTGTTGAGGAGGCTCGAGGCGCGCACGGCCACGGTCCTTGTCACCGCGCGGTGCCTCCCGCGCGCGACCCTCGCGGCGCTGGGACCGAAGCCACCACCTACCTGCGCGTGGCCGGGTCCCCGGAGCGCGTCGCGGGGGAGGCGACCCGGGGTCCTCGGGGTCCCCTGCGACCCGAGCTCGCTGCGGACGGCACCCCAACCCCAGCCCCCCGACCCCGGCCCCCGCGTCGTCGCGCGCTCGCCCGGGTGGCGCACGTGGGGACCGCTGGGCCTGGCCAGTTCCCGGCTCCGCTTGGGACGCGCGGGTGCTCGGACCTGGGGGGCGCAGACGCATGGAGGGGCAGATGGGGGGAGGCGGTTATCCCGCTGCCCTGAGGCCCCCCCCATCTTCCATGCCGGGTCCCCCTCCTGCGGTGGCCGCGACCCGGGGGACCGGGTCGGGGAGGCGCTGGCATCCTTGCATCCTTTTTATTTTATTTTATTTTATTTTATTTTATTGTTTTTGGAGACTGTGCGCTTTCAAGGGCTCTTTACCTGAAACTGACACCCGCAAGCACTCTCCAGGGGCCTGTCGCGCAGATGGAGTGGCAGGGCCAGGCGGGGCCCGTCGGCGAGACACGGGGACATTTGTCATGCGTGACCCCGCGCCGCGGCGTCTGCGCCCACGCCGGCGCGGGGGGCCCCCCGCGCTAATGTAATAAGGCCGGATCGACAAGAGGCAAAGGCCCGGCGCGCCCCGGGGCCGCCGCGAGCTCGCGGGGTCCCCCCTTGTCAGGGCCGGCGCGGGCTGCGGCCTCATTTCATATCCCATTAATATTTACAGCGGCTATTGGATCTCCCGTTGCAAAGTTCACCATCCACGCGGCTCATAGGAAATTTTAATAGTACTGTCCGCCTTGTGAACAGTCCCGCCGAGAAGAGGGGGGACGCCCTGGGAGTGACTCCCCACTGAACGCTGGAGGCGCATCCCCGCCGCCCTCCTTCCCCTCCTCCCCATCCCTGTCCTTAACCGTATCCCTTTGCAACTATCACCATCAAGACGCCAGCCGGTGGGCATTGGATCAGTGTTGAAATCAGAAGTGAGGGAGGAGGGATTGCAGCCTGCGAAGAGCTGGCTGCTTAAACTGAGTTTGCAACCGGGAGCGTGTGGGGGCTGCGTCCACACTGCCAGGTGTCTCTCGACGCTGGCACGGCTGAGCACCCTTGGGGGAGGGGGAGGTAGAGCGTCCCAGGCCTGCATCCTCTCCCGATCCCACGCCCCAGAAGTTCCCAAAGCTGCTCGTCCCGGAGGTGGCCCCAGGGGGGACCAAAATGCATCAGGAACTGTGAGAAAAAGTTGTGCAACTTCTCAGGATTGGTCCTCTAAGGTCTGCTTGTTTTCCAGGGAGACAGGAGGTCCCAGAAAGACCGATGCTAATTTGGGGGGGAGCGGGGAAGGGGTTTAAGGGGTGAGAAAGAGAGAGGGAGAGAAAGAGTTTGGCCTGGACGGTTGGAAGTGCTAGTGCCCGAAAGGGACCCTAAAATCACGCCACCTAAAGTGTCCCTCCCGGAAGGTGGCAGAGCCCGGCTCTGAGCCAGGCCACACTGAACTGTGGGGTACACTTCCCACCTCTCAAGGACTAGAAGCAGAGAAGCAAGGGGTGGGGGCTTGTGAGGGTGCCTCATGATACAAGGAAGATGCCAGGGACAGTGTCCTCCTCTGTAGCCACTCACAGGGACACTAGCGGGTGTCCAAGACCTGCCTGCAGCCCTGCCACCACAAGTGTCCGGACGCCACTCACTCCCCACCCGGCAGAGATGTGTCCTGCCTTCCCACTTCATGCACCTGTAGGGACAGTCAGTGTTCTAGAAGCTGGCTCTCTCTCTCTCTCTCTCTTTCTCTCTCTCTCTGTCTCTTGCACTTAACCTCATCCTAGAGTGGACGGTTAAAACAGAGGATAAGACACACTTTATTTTGTTTTGGGGGGCATGAGATGTCATCTCTGCACCAAGCGTTCACAATCCCCCCCCCCTCACTCAGGCTCCCAACACCACCCCATGCGTCTGGGGGGGGGGGTCAATTAATGACACGACTCGGAGGACAATCGTGGTGTCTTAACAGTCTTCTTCTATTTCTGCCACGAAGGGGCAATTTCTGAATCTAGAGGTTACTTTTTCAGCTCAAGGAAAATGACAGTGTCAGAGGTAAAAAAAAAAAAAATGGGTGACAATTTCATGGGAAGAGCCAGTGCTGACTTTTTTCCCCCAGGTTTTCAAAATTATGACTATTATTAGTAGTAGTAAACCCTCCCCATCCTAGATTTTGTCGGTGTTTTTTTGTTGTTTTTTTTTTTTACAGCCCCTAAATGTGACATGCTTTGTCAGATCCCCTGTGTGTTTTTAGAGAACATTTGAATAAAAGGCTCGATGCCAGGTATTGGTGACACAGGGGGTGGAATTTTCAGCCGTCTCACAAAGAGTGGGCCGCCTCTATTTGCATAAGGTCAGAGAAGTGCTTCAGATAGAACTTTCCAGCATCTCTGTCTCTTAGCAACACTCTTGCACTCTTGGTCCCCGCATTAAATTGACTGGTCCCTTCCTTTTCTTCCTTTCATTGGGAGGCTTACAATAAAATGTCACCCTTCCAACCTGTGCCTGTCACCCAGTAGGTCATCTGTATCTCCCCCCTCCCCCTTTCCTTCCCCTTCCCTCCCCTCCCCCTCCCCTCTCTCTCTCTCTCTCTCTCCAATTAGACGATGAGAGGATTCACTCGGTGGGTTCCCAAAACTGTTTCATTTGATTGTGTTAATTAATATTAATACCGTTTCTCTCTTTGTGATTAAGAAAAAGCCTTCGTAAACAGAAGCGTGATAAGGAGCAAATTGCCAGCACCTGACAATGGGCCTGAAGAGGGAGGAATAAGGCAAGTGCAGGGGCGAGGGAGCGAGGTGTGTGTCAACCTCGATGCAGGATGGAGCTCAGCCTGCAAGCCCTCCGAGTCTTTGCAATATGCCAGGCATCCCTCTTGGCTCCGGGATGGGGACACGGTGACAGGATCCAGATGCTGATAGGTGGTGTTAATGGAGGGTCACGTTCGGACAATAGTATCCATCACTCGCCTCCTGGGTTCTCTGTCAGAGAAAGTCATTTCTGCAAATGCATCCCTCAGATTTGGAATAGATTCAATTACTATCTCGTCTCTGGCAAAAGGATACACAAATCTATGCCCAAAGGACAAAATTATAATAGTTATTATGATTATTGTTGTTGTTTTGGTGGTGGTGGTGTTTTTGTTGTTACACTTTAAAAGAAGAACTCCCTAAGTCTTCAAAAATTCCTTCTCATTTTTAGGCTAATGACAGCTTGCCCAGTTACTTAATCCCACAGGATAATGGCTGCCTAATTAGCACAAAAGAAACTTTTGTCTGAATGCCTGAATGATTATTGCTGATTTTTTCGAATGTAATCAGTGGCCCAAATTCAACCGTATCTCTGGATGGTCTCTAAAGTTTTGGAACAGTCCGACTTGGAAAGATGCTATGGGCGTCTTTAACATGTTTCTAGAAAATGTTGCTTCCCTTTGGAGAAGTGTTTGCGAATGAGCGAAAACAGAAGAAGGAGGAAGAGGAGGTAGAGGGAGGAAGTAGCCTCTCTATAATTGCAGCTTATCAAGTTAAGAATTAGTTTACATTGGGTTAAAGATAAAATATAAAAATCCTCAGCAGCCCTGCCTGAAGGGAGTGGGTACCAGAGACACGAAATGGGTTGAAATGAACATCCTTGAAATTCTGTCTCTCCGCTTTATTGGACCGAGAAATAAGTCTCTTTTGAGATGGCTGGTGTATTTCTTCTTGCATATGACACAGCCCCTTGAGTGGCGTCAATAGGCAGGCGACATACCCTGCTTTTTCCTGATCTTTTCACAAACCCCTCGCTCTGCTTTTCCCCTCTCCATCCTAGCTCGCTCGCCCTGTCATCCCTGCCGTTTATTGCTAGATAAATTTGCAGGTAATGGGGTCTGAGAAAAGCAATCAGGGTTAAAAGTCAACTAGCTGTTCTTTAATAATTCACGTGTCATATTTCTTCCACTATGTCAACTTTGCTAAGGAAGATAGACAGGGGCTGACGGCCGGCCACTCGAGCTGATTATTCTGAGTCTCAGAAGGGAGGGAGGGGGGAAAAATGTGAAAACTGCATCTCTTACAAAGAGGCTAACGCGGCCCAAACCTTTTGCAGAGTTACGGGTTTCTCCTCCTCGGTTGCTTTTTGAGCTGTCTTCTGAGCTGCCTGGAGGATGTGTAAAGATGGAAGTGATAAAAATATATTCCTAGGGACGTCGCCTCTCTTTATATTCCGAATGTGACCCTTTCCTCCTCACCCCTATCTTCATTATCATTCATTTCCAAGGGGCGATTCTGTTCATAGTTTTGCCACAATTCGGGGCCAAAAACACCTCTTTGCAGAAGATGACCCTTGTTTTAACTTTCTTACAGATGACCTTTCTTATTTTTACAGTTGTGTGTGTGTGTGTGTGTGTGTGTGTGTGTGTGTGTGTGTGTGTGTGGCATTGCTGGTGACTGCTTTCTATATCTTCTACTTAAATCTCCCCATTCCATTTTTTCTTTCTTTCTTTCTTTCTTTCTTTCTTTCTTTCTTTCTTTCTTTCTTTCTTTCTTTCTTTCTTTCTTTCTTTCTTTCTTTCTTTCTTTCTTTCTCTCTCTCTCTCTCTCTCTCTCTCTCTCTCTTTCTTTTTTTCTTTCTTTCTTTTTTTTGGAAGAGTATGAGGGAAAGTTTGAGATGTTTGATTTTCTTTCCTCTCAACAATTTGCTGTCTCCAGAAAAAGAGAGGGAACACAGCATATATATATATATATTTATATTTATATTTATATTTATTTATAATATATATCTAATATATAAATATCTAATGTATAAATATATATTTATATATATTTATAATATATATCTAATTTATATATATAAATATACATAAAGAAAGAGAGAAAAAAACATGAGATCAAGGAAGTTTTAAGCATATTTGAGTTTCATTCTGGAGGATGAATTGCTATCTAACCGTCTAGAAAGGAAGGGAGAAGAAAAAGAGGAATAAAGGTTGAGTCTTACCTGTTAAGGTTTTGCCCACAGGCAGAAGTGAACATTATATTATGCTCAGTATAACCTGCATTTTCCTGTTTTTTTCTGTTGCCTCACCAGATTTTTAAGAATTCTAAGACCCAAGGACCAAATCAAGGGAGTGATTTCGTTTACGATTTCTCTCTCTCAATCTTTTTCCAAAGCAAAAACATGACAGGGAGGTTTTGCATCAGGAGGCTAAAACTTTTTAATGTCACTTCTGGAATAATAAGGATCTCGCAAACCTTTCAGCTGGTGTGAGCCAATGAACGGTCATTGGAAAGAGCAATATTTGCTTTTTTTTTTTTAGTTGTGAAGAGTTTTAAAACAAAAATAAACGCAAATCAATCCTTGGGGAAATACGGTTTTACCTTCCAGGTAGAATTGTCACTGATGGTACATCATGACAGAAAAATAAATAGCATTTCTCATTCCATTTATTTTGTGACTGCAATGCGACAGAATTATCTGTTTTCCAGGAGCCTTTCCTGTCCACGTAGGCCCTGGGCCCTTTTACATCTAACACACTCATAGGGCTCGGTTGTTTTAATAGGAACCTTCTCGAAACTTCTGCTACGAATTCCAGATAAAGGTCTGTCTGCATGTTTGACAGGAGTTGTTGGGGGAGGGGCCGATGCACTGAGCATTCCAGAAAGTGAGCAAATAATGAAGGTTTACCCGAAATCAGGCGTGCGCTCTCACAGGAGGAGAATAAATATTTCTGAAAGAGACAAAGCAGAAAATCGGGTGCAGGCTGAGGAAACCCAGTTTTTGATGGTCTGATAGCCAGGGAGGGAAAAAGGAGTAAAATAAGGCTGAAATGGCCACTCCAACAATCTGCCTCTTTGAAAGCCACTTTCTGAAACTTTGGGGGTGGTGACAGTTTACTGAATCCCAGCACCATACAAATTCCTTGTCCCCTCCTCAGACAAAGATAGGCAGGGATGCTGCTTTGGCATAGATTAAAACAAACAAACAAACAAACAAACAAACAGGAGGAGGAAGAATCTGTGTGTGTGTGTGTGTGTGTGTGTGTGTGTGTGTGTGTGTGTGTGTGTGTGTGGCATTTTGCTAAAGCGTGGCTGGTGAGAAGTTTATGCTCCTGTCAGAAAAACAAACGTAGAGAGAGAGGCTGGATTTCGAAACTCCTCGTCATCACGTCTGCTCTAGCTCTGAGCGATGGCAATGGAATTTGGGTGATCATGTCAGCCTTCTGCCCCCCACTTTCCTCCAGCAAGCCTCAGGAGAACTGCCCACACCCTCACATCCATCGGTGTCCTCAGACCAACAACTCAAATCTTGCAGGCTCCATTTGGGTACTTGTTTGGGGTGGGGTGGGGGAGGGCGTGGGGGAGGTCCCCCACCCCACTCCGAGTTCAGGGAAGGACAAGGCTCTGCAAGTCTGAGCACTCACGGCCACAAGACTGTTTCCCACTGGGCGTTGGGTGATAAACAGCATCTGAGACGCTGCCAGGGGCCCCAGAAGGAACCAGGCCACAGGCCGGGAGAGCTGGGGGTGCGACTTGCAACCGAAACGTGCAGCAAATGTGGGCGCAGCGGGGTGGCGCGATCTCCTGGGACGATCTGGGGGTGCGGAGGGCGGGGTGCAGGGGTGCAGCAGCGGCCTGACCCTTTCCGAGGCAGGGCTGGCAGCGCCAGGGCCACCACGTCCCCTCCACCCCGCCACTCCCCTGTGGCTCCCGCCGGGCCGTGCCCCCCCCCCAGACTCCATCCCGGGTCCTGCTTGCTGCCCCCCCCTTGTGTGAAGCCCCCTTCGTGTGCTGCTGTCTCCCGAACATCCTCGAGCATCTGCGATTCCGCTCACCGATCCCCCTGATTGAGTCCTCGGCAGCTTGTCATAACCTGTGACAAAGTGTCCCCTCCCGCGAGGGGGACAGTCCAGAGGGCAGCACTTCTATTTGCTACTGACAGCTGAGCAAAGGGACTGCGCGGCCTCGCTTTTGTCTGCCTCGGGGTTTAACTCCTGCTGGACCGGACAGAGGTGGGGGCGAGGGGGACCCCGCTGCAGGGCCCGCCAGGTAGAGGGGGGACCCGCCACCCCGACAGCCAGCTCGGGGTTGCACGCACACATGTGCTGCTCAGGCGAAATCCCCCCTCAGCACAAGAACCTGTTGGCACTTTTTAAAAATTTTTTTTTAATTGGATGGGTGGAGTGGGAGGGGAGGGTGTTTGACCCAGAGGGACAGAAGGGGATGGGGACAAACAGGAGGACGACACACAGGAGGCCCCATCGGCTAGCATCCCATTCCCGGGAGCTCGTTTTTCCTCCTGGCGGGTGATTGAACTGTTTCAAAGCATTTTCTTTCCTTTTCAGTCCCATCCCATATATATTTTCCTAAGCCTGGGATTAAAACGAGATGGTTTATTCGAGGTTTTCTATGCCACGTTGAGTTCCCACGGGGCTACGATTTAATCTCGCCAGAAGCAGGGGAGCAAACCGGGGTTCAGCACTCCCTCACAAAGGGCCGGAATTGGGAGGTCCCCCAGGCCCCCAAGCCAGGTGCACGGCTGGCAATACAGGGGTGAGGCCCTCTGAACACACGAGCTCTGGCTTGGCCTGCTCCTGACAGAGGGGTACCCCGCCCCGGGTTTTCTGGAACACCCCGCCCCCCATCTCGTCTCACCTGAGTACCCCCGAGAAGTCACCTTAGAGTCCCCTGATGGGAGCCGGGGACTCTCCCAGGCCATTTGTATTCGTTTTGACCCTTTGTGACAAAGAAAAATCAATAGCTGTGATGACACCGGATTGGGGAGGGGGGAAGGAAGCCAGGTAAGGCGAGCAGGTGACTGAAGAGGGGGAGCCCTCCTCCCCTACCCCGCAGCTGCCCGGCTGTCTGGAGCCTGATTCCCTGTCTGTTGGCTTATTTATTTAAAGAAGGAACTAGAAAGGCCCCTCCTAGCGATGACGTTTGACCCCTGGGGGCTGGGGTGGGGGTGGGGAGGGACCAGCTTGTGTCCTAAGCTGTGATAAGAGACAGAAAGTAGCAAGATTCGGTTTGAGAGAAGATCTTATTGGATATTCCTCCATGTAAAAGTCCATTCTGTTCAGTTAAAGGGGAAAAAAATGCAGTTAAGTCTTCAAAATAGCTAGGGAAACTTTAGCCGTGCCCCCAAAGAAGAAAGAAAAAAAAATATCAAGAATATAGAAAACAATCGTTTTGGGAGTATTTTTAGTGCATTGTTTATTGCAGCTCTGTGGGTCCCTGGTGTGGCCCTTGACACCTTCAAGTGACAGCTGGGCCTTCAGTTTTGCAGGGGCTGCTGCCCTTATGAAGGTGGCTATGACTGTCCCTTGTCATCTCTGGACAAAGCCAAAAACCCCCCACCCACCCACCCACCCACCCATGTGCCCTCCTTCTGTAGAAGTTATCAGGCTGTAGACCTAGAAATCTATCTATCTATCTATCTATCTATCTATCTATCTATCTATCTATCTATCTATCTATATTCATTTAAAACGCTGCTCAGAAATACTCAGGATGCATTGAGGGTCCTGCAAATTCTCGTCCCTTTCTCCTCAGTCAACTCATAGGCTCTCTTCAAAAATGAAGCGGGCTGGGGGCACGTAAAAAGCCAGTGAATTTCCCGATGCACAAAAGCCAATCGTGCTTCCTGCCCACCGCCTACTTCCACTCAAAAGCAAATAATGCCCCGGTTACCACCAGGCCTGACTTGATTTATACTGCTTAATCAGATTAATGTGTCAGCCCCTCTCAAGAATTTCCCAATGCAGATCCAAAGTGTCACAGAGCTGTTGGTGTCTTTTTTTCCTCTCTGATGGGCAGAATGATGCATCCAGGAGCAGAGGGGGCTTTTGTGTGCTGGGGACGGGCAGATTATCTGTCTCCGGTGAAAACAAGGCGTGTTGCGGCCGCCTTTGCCAGGACTGCCAGCCAGAACCCAGTCACTATGAAATAATCATGTCGCTCCCTCACGGGCGCACTGTTCGGGGTTCATTTATCTTTCGGCTGTAATTGAATGGTTGAGAAGCAGACGCGCAGACACATTCCAGATGTATGGAGATGCTTCTTCCTCCCCGAACGTGGCCGTGGCTAGGTGCTCTCCCCGCTGGCGTCGGAGGTCAGAGTGTATAAATATAAATTGCATTTTGCATTACTTCTAGATGAGTGAAGCTGTCAGAGCAATCATAGGAGCTTTCAGTCCCACATTCTACCACTTCTTTCCCATTTTTGGGCAGGAGGTCATGTGCAAATTGAACGTGACAACCCAGAAGACGTGTCCAACAGACTCGTATTGTTAGGCCGCTCGGCTGCCTGGCTTGTAACAAAATTAAACCCGCTTTCATCGTCGGCCTCTGCCGGGCACGGGGGCCCCTAAGCATGGGACAGAGGCGTCCCCAAAAAAGTCTGCTTCTGTTGTCACACATCTCATCTGTCGTAGGCAGGATAAACCTAAAAAAAAAAAAGATTTTGCACCTAAGTTTCATGAGGGTGTTATGGTTAGAAAGAACAGGCCAGTGAGAAGAAGATAAAGAGAGAAATAGCCCTTTACACACACACACACACACACACACACTCATACACACACTCACACACACACATGCACACACTCATACACACACACACTCATACATGCATGCACACACACACTCATGCACACACACATGTGCACACACTCATACACACACATATGCACACACACTCATACACACACATGCACACACACACTCATACACACACTCATACACACACATGCACACACACGCTCATACATACATATATGCACACACACTCATACACACACATGCACACACACTCATGCACACACACTCATGCACACACACACTCATACACACACACTCATGCACACACGCACGCACACACACAGGAGAATAGACTTGCTTCTATTCTGAATTAAACAAAATTTCCAGAATCCAGTAGCAATGGGATTAGAAAGCATTGTCATTATCGCTTGAACAAGGAGGATGTCCTCCAAGAAGCCAGCTGAAAATAAGGAGGGACCCTGGACTCTCATTAGCAAGTTCTGGTTCACGTTGTCTCCAAGACTCCGTCGTGTAACAAAAATGAAAGTTTTCACATGTTATTAGCATCGTCATTAACAGGTAACCCCCTGGAACCGGATGGTAGGCAAAGAGTCGAGACTTCCATCCATCTGAAGGAGGCTGGCTGAGTGGCCGGGAGGATGGGTAATTGGCTCTCCCCGTGACCCGTCCTCGGCTCGCCCAGATTGCAGGGAACGGAGAGCTGTGGTTTGCTGACAGGGTGTTTGATGGTTTCTAGGAAAGGAATGGCCGTCCCCATTCCCGTTCCAAATGGACAGGTGTCGACATCGGAATTGGCAACCTGGTTGGCACTCTCTCGGAGTGGCTGGAGAGAGAATTGTTGATGGAGAATTGGCTCCCCTCCCCACTGCAATGGCTGGAACACTGGTACAGGGCCCTGCGACCGAGGCAGGCCGAAGCCCTTTGCTTCTGAGCAGTGCCATGTGCAGTCACGTGGTCTCATGCTTCGCCAGGTTGTCCTCTGAGTGCACAAGTAAGAGCCCAGGAAAGGCCCCTCGAAATGCTCATACGAGTCTCAGCAAATAAGAAAATAAAAATAAAAATAAAATAAAATAAAATAAAATAAAATAAAACAAAACAAAACAAAACAAAATAAAATAATAAATAAAATAAAATAAAATTTAAAAAAATAAAATAAAATAATAATAAAATAAAATAAGAAAATAAGAAAATAAAATAAAAACCAAGATTTTTTTTTTCCATTTTGTTAAATAAGCACTACTTTTACTCATCCTTTTTTTTTTTTTATCCTCGAAGAATTTTTTTTTTTTTTATCCCGTTCTCTTAGGTGGGATGAGAATGAGGAGCTGGTAACTCTAAGAGTCAGAGCCGGGTCGAGGGAGGAAGCATCTCTTCTTGTCCTCAGAGGATGATGTCACATTTGATCACATTCTACCTAAGCGGTGACCATCAGATGTATTACAGTATTTATCTCTCCTTTCACGTTTACACATAACCCTTACCATCCCAAGTTCTTATTCATACGAATGATTTTTACTTTCTGGACCTTATTATAAAGCAATGTATGAGTCGTATTCTTAAGAAAAAAAAATAATATTCCAGGGTCTGACATCTCTTTATTGTCCAGCCTCTGCTTTCAGAAGTATTAAAGTTGTTTTAAGCTTTAGAGAAGATTTGAAGGGAAGGAAGGAAGGAAGGAAGGAAGGAAGGAAGGAAGGAAGGAAGGAAGGAAGGAAGGAAGGAAGGAAGGAAGGAAGGAAGGAAAGAAGTGAAGAAGAGGAGAGAGAGAGAAAAAAGAAAAGGAAAAAAAACCTTTGACTATGAAACTGAAGCAGTCACTCCTGACAATAAAGAGATTAGCGTTTAATTTTGGGGTAACTTTTTCAGGATGGCTGTGGGTCATAAGAATATTTAGTGGTTCAAAATTTAAAATGTTAAGCTTCCAAGTAACAAGATGTTACAGTTTCTCTCCTTCATGAAGGACTTTGGGAAGGAAACCCAGACTCTGAGAGTTCCACTGGGGGGTTCTTTATGTCTGGATCCAGAGGCTAAGGTGACACCAATGACAGACACCAAAGCTGAAAACAACGCCCAGCTGATGTCCTCTGTCCTGTGACAGTAATCCACACCTCCTGTGACTTTATCTCGCTCCATCTAGAAAAGGGATGGCATTTTTCTGGAGTTTGCAACTAAGGACGAACCACGGTGCCCTTTCAAGATTCATTCTGAACAAACCGAAGGAACCGTGGAAACGGCAGCCTCCAGTGCCGGCAGGAAGAGGCAGCCACTTCTTGGAGAACTTGACGCTCCCCGAGAAGACACCATCCCCTAGGAACAGAGTTATTGAGCCAACACTTAAGTCTTATTGGTGACTTTGGAGAGAGGCCTGTCCATATATGATGAATAAAGTTTCGTGTTGAAAATACAATTCTATGCCTCGTATATCAGAGTCCAGGGGGTGGATAAGAACTGAAGGTGTCCAACTGTAAGCCATTCATGTGTCACACGACCAAATAAAACGCTTGTCCTGGCATGATGAGCTAGCAAATCAGATGGTTCAAATCACGTTTCTAGTCCTGACTCATTATATCTAATTTGATGCTTGTGTGTGCGTGTGTGTGTGTGTGTGTGTGTGTGTGTGTGTGCATGCACGTGCGCACCCACGAATATTCAAAACCTCTACTGTGTTCGCTTGAGTAAGAAAGCCCAATGGAATTGTGTTTGTCCCATTCTCTCTAAACACACACGGAGCCTCGTTCTATAGGAGAATATCGGCATTAGCGAAAATTAAAAATTAAAATGCAGGCAAAGAGAAGTAACTTCTCTACCTGGGCTCTGCCAAAGACCCGCACAGCCAAATGTTTGTCATTTGACAGTCATCTATCTGCTTTTCTGACCATGCGGGGCGGGGTGGGCAGCTCTGATGACAAGGACACAGCTGGACGATTGTATGATTAATGGCGTTTACCAGGCCCGGCGGTGAGGGCGCAGGAAATGGCGAGAGACACGAGCTAGCTCCCTTTTTGGTTAAATGCTTTTTCCAAGGTTGGAAGTAGAAAGGAATCAGGAAACATTCCAGCCCCATTTTTTTTTTTTTTTTTTTTTTTTTTTTGCTGGAAAATCTGAAGGCACCATCTTTCTCCATCTTCAGCATTGCCTGCCAAGACTGGTCCTGGTTCTTTAGTGGGAAGCCTCCTGATGGGTCCTTTCTCTCTCTCTCTCTCTCTCTCTCTCTCTCTCTCTCTCTCTCTCTCTCTCTCTCTCTCTCTCTGTTCTTTGTTCTTCCTGGCTTGCTTTTCCTCCTCGTTCTCCCCAGCATCGTCTCACCTCAGCAAACTCAGAGCCCGAGCTGGCCCTCAGGAGAGATTCTTCACCGAGCGTCTGAGTAGGGCTGAGAACACACGCATCTGGGAAGTGCCAGAGCGGGCACCATGATGGCCTTTGGGGACTCCTGACCTTTGAGTCAACCTTGTCCACTTTCTAACTGAGCTGGTCATTCTTGGCGCTTCTAATGCGTCAAGAATACAGCAGGCCAAGATTCTACCATTAAAAATGAGCCGAAGCCACAGGATCATACCCAAAATTAATGATTCTTTTCTTCTCTGGCTGTAAAAAATTTTTTTTTACAGTATTTTCTTTTTATAAATTTTATTTTATTTGTGTCAAGGGGTTTTTTTATACAGCATTTTTCTTAAATGATGGGCTTTAAAATGGTTAATGCGCTTTGAATAGATGGCGATATGCAAAAGGTAGGAAAAAGTGAAAAATATTTCTTCAGGCCTCTGTCCAAGCCCCTTTTTGAAATTCATAGACTTTTCTGTGTCATTTCAGGTTTATAGAAAAATTGAGTGGAATGTACAGAGTCTAGATCCCCACCTTAACCCCTATTATTCATATTTTGCTTTAGCATGGCCCATTTGTTATAACTTAAGAGCCAATACTATAATATATTATTTTGAACTAAAGTCCATGGTTTATACTGTTTTTTTTTTTTTCTGTGTGTTGTACCTTCTGTGGGTTTGTCAAATGCATAAGGACACGCACCCAGCGTTCTGGTGTCGTGTGGAATAGTTTCACTGCTCTAAAACTCCCCTGTGTCTGATTTATTCACTTCTCCCTCTCCACAAACCCTCTGGTAACAGCTGATTTATTTTCTCACTGTCTCCACAGTTTTGCCTTTGCCAGAATATCGTATAGTTGAAACCAGTAGGTATCCTCGAAAGACTGGCTTCTTTCATTTAACAATATGCACATAAAAGTGCCTCCACATCTGTGTATAGCCATACACATCTGTGTATGGCTGCGTAATATTCCATTGTCTGGGCATACCACCGTGGATCTATCTACCCACCGAAGGACACCATGATCAGTTCCATGTTTCGGCAATTAGAAATAAAGCTGCCATAAACACGGGTGCAGGTTTTGATACAGATATAAACGATCAACTTGAGTAACTGCCGAAGAACTTATGATGGCTGGATCGTAAGAGTGTGCTTAGTTCTGTCATACTATCTTCATAGCCAGTGCGTTTTTTGCTGGTTTTAAAGTACATATCAGTTAGCACAAAAGGTACTTGGCAAAGATGGAGGCCCAGGGCCTCCGACAGCTCCCAAGGACACTGAGACTGTCCCCATTTGGCTGCTAAAGATTAAACTCAATCAAGCTACAAGAGATCACATCTTTGCTACTTACTTGTTCTGTGACATCAGGGAAGTTACTTCACCTTTTATGCTTCCGTTTCCTCAACTGAAATTAGGATGGATAATGGTACCCACACACTGGGGCTCTGAGAGTCACCTGAGCTAGTCTGCCCACATCTTAGCATACCACCTGGGGACAAGCAGGTGGTCGAAAAAGTGTGAACGGTTTTTATATCTTATTCTCAGACGCAACATCTTTCCACCTGAAATAGCCAGTCCATCCTTGAGGGATGAATTTCTATCATTCAGTCCATTTGGGAGCACCAGTGACAGAAGACTTTGATACATGATGACATCTGATGAGAAGAAAAAAAAACCAAGCAAGAGCTAAAATAAAATAAAACCCAAGTTAGAAAGGCACAGAGGTTTTGGTCCTCAGAGCAAATTTTCTCTCTCCTACGAATGACTTGCTAGTTGGAAACCCTCTGGGCTAAGTCCTAGATTATGAAACGTCTTCTCGCTGGTGGCCTGCCAACGCCGGCTCCGCAGACACCCAAGCTCACCTGGCACCTGCCGATGCCATGCCGAGACACCCTCTTCCCCCGAGGCCTGACTCACACCCCAGCCTTTTCTTTCCGACACAGACACATCGACACATCGCAGGCGGGCAGGGCAAGGCCATTAAGCAACCCCGTCTGCTAATTTCTTCAGATGTCTCCGGGCAATTCTTGTCTAATGACATAATGATGTTGTGCTCGCAATAAGAAACCAAACACGCTGTTCTCTGGAGCTCTTTGCACCGGGTTTCTTTGGCAAGTGGGCAGACAAACCAGAGAGAAATCTCTCTCGTGCGCTTTCCTCATTGATATAATCTAGGGAGCCTTGTGATGCCCACACGCCAGTGGGATATGGATGTGTCCATCCGCCGAGGGGCCCTCACGACATCAGATAACTAGCTTTCCCGTTTTAACGGCACAGGCAGGGTTATTTGTCACGAGCTCAGAGCGAATGGGACTTTTTTTTTTTTTAACTCAGGGTAAATAAACAATACAACCCAATAATTTCTCCAGGGCCTATGGCTCTCGAGTAGGCCCTCACGATCACGCGTCGTATCTCATTATTAATAAAGCCTGACGCGAAGGACATTATTGGGAGCAAAACATTTTGAAAGCGCTGTGATGCTGAAACACGCAAGCAGAGCTCGAAAGCCTGCAAACCGTAGGACACGCGGCTCTGCCAGAGTCCTCTGAAGAGATGGCCACGGCCAGGTGTGAAGACGGCTCAGCCCATCAGTCCTGTGGGGAGAACAGAGAGAAGGAGGAAGGTCAGGAGGAGGAGGGTTGTTCTCAATCATCTCTCCTACCCACCCAGCTGCCTCGCAGGGCCTGGCACGGCTTAAAGAAGTCACAAGAAAGGAAATGAGGACCAAAGGAAAGAAGGAAAGAATCAGCGTTTGCACGCAGGCCCAGGGAAGTTTCTCTACTTTTCTAGAACCTTCTCTGCCCTCAGAGTTAGAGCCAGCACCGCAAACTCAAAGTGTGGCTTTTTTGAATCTTTGAATTAGTGCACGCATTATCCTGGCCCGTAGCATTCCCGGATATATATATTGTATTTTAATAAAATAATCTTTGTTTTAAATATTTTAAAAAATATTATATGAAAACGGGCTGCTTTAAACTATGTCTAAGCAAATGAGTTTTGTCCTGTATATATATCCCTTGAGGAAAAACACAGTTGCAAATGTTTAAGTGAAAAGTCTGCCTGAACATAAAGACACTTGTCCCTTTGCCACTGTGTAGACACGTTTGAGTCGTGGCTGTTTAAGAATCTGACACGTGACCTCTGCTTTAACTTTAAATGTTCTGGTTATAAGGAGATGTTGAACCCAGACCCTGAATGGTGGTTCAGGACCCTACGCTGGTTCCCCCAACGAAACTTCGAAATATAACATTAGGTTTGCAAAAGAGGATCTGTGTGTCTGTATCTCTTCGAACCACCGGTGTCTGTCAGGCCACACGCAGCAGGGGCTTACCTACGGCGAAGAAGCAGGAGTCTGACAAACTGAGACGTCGAGCTGATTCTGCAGGAAGGATTGGGAGGAGGGTGTGGGCCCACGATGCATTCTTGACATTCGAGAAGTGAGGACCACCAGTGAGGGCTCCGTCAGGCGGAGCTATGCGGGGCCTTTTCCAGAAACTTCTCTTCCTCCGTTGAAAGCAAATGTCTCGTCATCTCTTGTCACGAAGAGGTGAGTGAAAGAATGGAAAGGGACAGAAGCTTTTTAGCTCCAGACACCACCGGAGCTTAGAAGCAAGAAGATGAGCAGAGAATTTTACTTTGACCTTCAATTTCCTGGCCTTGTCAAGAGGGTGACCTTTTGCCCTGAGTGGAAATACTAAAAATATGCTTCATGTGTATGATTTTTATGGCTTTGACTGGAAAAAAAAAGAAAAAAAATGGACAAGCTAGTATTAAAAGTATTAAGTACCCCAAACAGTATTTTCTATGGTGTCTCTATATATATTGATATTGATATCCTCAAAGAAAAAAAAATATCTTTCTACACTAATTGAGACTCTCTTCCAGTTCACAGCTAGAGGAACCTCCTGGGCTGCCCCTCATGCCACATTCAGGTCCCCATATGATGATGAAGGGGACACGGGGATACGGACGTCTGATAGATGCTTGAATTTCTAATGTTCTCTTCTTTGAAGTTGTAAAGCGACTTCAAAGGAATGTAATGATTCCAACTCTATCTGATCTTTATTAGCTTTAAGGGGGAAAAAAACAAAAACAACACAAAACAAAAAAAAAAAAAAACGAAAAAAATACCTTCTTTTCCCCAAATGGCTTTCCTTAGTTTTCTTTTCAAAGCAGCTTGGCAGACAGACGCCCCTCATCAGCTCCTTGCCACACGCTCTGTGTGTCTTGTGGGTGACTTCTTCCTCCCCTCAGTCCCTCCTTCCCTGGCCAACTGCCACCCCCGCCTCACGTGACAGTTTGAACATAGCTTCTACCCCCAGGACAACCTCCTCGACAGCCCCCTCGACTCAGAGGCCACCCAATGTCCTTTATTTACTCCATTGCGTCTTGAGTGCTTGGTGCCCGCCGTGAGTTGGGGACCATTTATGTCTTATCCTTACATCCCAGCGCCATATTTACACATATGGGTGCTCAGCAATCTCTGATAAAAGTAAGAGACAGGGAGGAAATGAAGGAAGTGAGGGAGGAAAAAAAAGAAAAAAAATGGTGAGAGGAAATACAAAAAAACCCCACCAAGGTGACACCACAGAGTCGTTCCTCCTTTGTCACACTTCTCGCCATGTGGCCTCTCCTGTCCTCTTTTTCCCTCCTTCCTCTATTTTCTCTGCATAGAAACGTCGAAATGAAAACAAAATGAAAATTGTCCGTGCCTCAGTGCAGGCTGCAGTTTCATGTGTGTGTGTGTGTGTGTTTGTTGGTTTGTTGTTTGTTTTGGTATTTCTGAGCCCTGTCCAGAAATACATTTCCAAGCCAGTTTTCTCAACGAGCACAAAGCCCCATGTCACTCTCACACCCATCTCCATGAATAAATGACAACATACGTTTCATGAAAACACACATTTTTTTTTTAACTTAACATTTGAAAATCCGACAGGACTGTTCTTGTCGTAATTCTGTCTCGATGGTGACAGGGCAAAACTAACGAAAGGAAGGCACTAGAAATCATATCAGTGGAGGGTGCGGGTGGGGATGCCCATTTGGGTAAAAATCTAGAGAAAAAAAACCAACAAGAGAGGACATTATAGAGGAGAAAAAATATCTGTTTTTCTGCAATATTATCTTCATGTTTTGTTTGCTCCCCTTAAGGAATGCAGAACCCCACGGCCAGGTGAGGAGCTGGGTGCAGTGTAGAAAAATCTCTCACAGCCAGAGATTTCGAAAGTTAGAATCCCGAGGTCTGAGCTGGAGAATGAGAGAGATTTACGTAGGCATTAAAGATACATACGGGGCAGGAGAAGTGACAAATCCTTATTACATTGTCCCAGAAGAGACTGGGCTACCTAGAAAAGTGAATGCTGAGGCGATTTAAGGAGAGTTATAGGAAATCCTTCTGCACCCAGCGAAATCCATTCTGAGGAATTTGCTGCCACTGGCAGTCATCAAATCCATCACTGGGTTGGTGGATTTTTCAAAGGGATGAAATCATGTGTAGCCCACTCTTCGGGCTAGTTTGGAAGGATTCTAGAAGCAATTTGTCTGCTTCTGGAAGAGTGCGCTTGATTACAAGTGGGGTCAGCAGAAAGATGTGCCCCACACTGGATCAAGGTAATTTAAAAATATTTGCCCATACGCACACGTCCTAGAAGAGAAGCGGAAATGAGATATAATGATCAAAGAACCTGATCTAACATGACAAACGGTTTCGGACAGGGACAAAAATTTCCACGATGCAAAAATCAATTCCAGGAACTCATTAAAGATGTCCCTGAAATTTTTTTTCGCATCGAAGCATTTTTTTTCTCCTGGTAATATAAATATTACACAATGTTTTTGGTGTTTAATCTGATTCTCTGAATGTCAGCGATGACAAATGTGGGGTAGTTCCTTGGACTTACTTAACCTCACAGACCCACCTGCCCATCAGAACCTCACAGAAACTTCTCCTCCGAGGAAAGGATTTTTTTGACCCTTGTATGGGAAGCCATTGTAGATTACAGAAGAACCAGTGCTGGTTGAAATAAATGGTTTACCTTTGATCAAACTAATCATGGGGCAATCTGTGATGCAGTTTGAATCGGGAAAAGTTGGAAACAAAGTAAAATAGGAGAAATCCTTTTCCTTGGGGACTTCCTTAGCCTAAAAAGAAAGCCTCGAGGGAATGTTGTCGTTTTTACAGAAGTCTAAACTCGATTGTGTCATCGTATTGCAAAGTTTCGCTCACCCTCTCGAATATGCAAACTGGTATTAACCTTCTCATCTGTGGAGTCCCTACAGCATGTACTGGCTTCGTGGGGAGTGGTCGAAATGGAAAAAGGTCGCTAGATGAATTGGAAAGCGGACATGGCGAGGTAAAGAACTGGTTAAGGCAACGTGCCTCCCACCTCACCCACACCTGAAAAAGAGGCGGGGCCATGAAGCAATCAGCTAAATGGTTTCATTCTGTATTTCCCTTTGTGAATGAGGGTTCAATCTACATTTAGTGATATGTGATAATAGCTATGACGATCACACTTCCAAACAGAGGCTGACTTCAGAACCTCTGCTCAATGCAGCCCGTGCATTCTTTCATTTAATCGTCACAAGGATCCTGCGAGGTATGGCGTGATGATAACAATACTGATGCATAATATGAGGCTAAGTCAACAAGGAGTTTGCCCCAAGGTTGCACAACTAACAATTAGCAGAACCAATCTTCAAATCATGGATCCCTTGATTCTAGAATGTTCCCTTTTAGATTCTGGCCGACACGGCCACCTTCACCCAAATTCAGATAACGAGACAGTGGGAAAAACTTGAAATCCAGAAACCGAAGGCTCATTGTCACTCACTCCCTCTCTGTTTCATCACTTATGGTTTGAGAACGATGATATTGTCACCTGCCCTGCCCGCCTCCCTCAGCTCCTGGGGTGATCGAGTGAGATGGTTTTACATGCAAGAACTTAGAAAACAACATACTAAATAAATATCAGCAGATAGGGTGTATTTACACGCATGGTCTGTTGATGGATTTGGTTGGTATTTAGGGAGTGTTTTACAGGTGATGGTTGAGCAGGAGTAAGTGAAGACAGTGGGCTTTTCCCACACAGATAAATGAATGGATGGTATTTGAAGAAGGAAATGGTCCCACTCTAGAGAATGGTAATTGGCACCCACAGAAAAGTCAAACACTGAACTCCAGGGTCTCCTTCTGAACACAGTGGTGCTTGGAACCAGCACTGCTTACAGAGTAAGCAAAGGTACATCCATTTGAATAATAGGGATTTCCTGGGAATTAAAAAAGAGGAAGAGAGAGAAAGAGACTCTTAACTAAAGAATAAGCCAGCAGCATCTTCATAGCATCTTTATATTTACATATTTGGAGAAGACTAAAGGGTTTAAAATTTTGTTTTATAGTTAATATACTAGAATAGGGACCTAGAATTTTTCTCTGTCAGCACCATTCCTCCTGTGATTCTCCTTTAGCTCTGCCCCCAGTTCTATGCTCAACTCCTAAGAATTCAATGAGGCTGACTCTACCCTTTATAGTCAGCTGACCCAAGCCTGACCAATCAAAATGATGGTAATTTTTTTTTTCAAAGCTGGTCATGTGACCCAGACAAAACCTCCAGGTCTGTCTGATATAACTATTGACACAGATACTCAACTAGTCAGATATAGTCTTTCAGGCACTAGTAGCCGTCTTTGCTTCTCTTGCAAGTAAACTGCCTTAGAATGAAAGTAGAGATAGGAAGAAAATGTCTTATTTCATGTTCTTGATTCTTCCAAAGTCTGACATGCATTTTATTGACACACACCTAAGCCCCAAGGGATTCCATAAGTTATTTAAGTTCTCATGGTTGGTAAAAAGATGAGGTGGGATTCTCAATCCGATTATGTGTCTCGAAGGCCCTTTCTGACCACATGTCACACCGCATAGGGTGACGTGGGTGAGCCACGTCGCCTCAAGCTGCTTCCATTAACCATGGAATGTCTTTGCCTTATTCACATCGCATTATTCCACGATTGGTCTCACCATTATCTGCGAAGATCTTGACCTTGTCCGTGTAGACATAACTTCCGTCCCGCCACGGATCCTTCGCTTGTCTTTGTCAGTGGTGTCGCCCTAAACCCAAATCTGGGTTTTGACTTCCCGAAGCAGAGCCACTGGCAGAGAGAGCTTCAATAAATACCTCTTTAGAGAAGCTTGGCAGAAGTTCAAATGAGCTCACAAATATTTCACAGTTGAAAAGAGGTTCATTGACAAACAGCAACAGCAATAAATATTTGTGGAATGACTACCCTTTTAATAATTAAAGAGACAGCCTCTCAGGAACACTCGCCCATGAAGCCACTTAAAAAGGAACTATAAAAACAGGAAAAGTTGTGGAAGGGTATAAATTCAACTTTTCATGTACCCAATGTAATTAATTCACTCGGCAAATATTTATTAGTTTTTCTGGTCGATACCAGACACCGTGCGAGTTACTTCTTGGGGATATACTAGTGGTTATCGTTGTGTCACAGATTAACTCCACACTTGGCAAGTTCAAACGCTAAATATTTATGACCTCACAGTTTCTGAGGGTCGAGAATCTGAGAGCAGCTAAGTGGGGTATTTTTTTGTGGTGTAAGGCCTCTCGTGTATTTGTGATTGAGGTACGAGCAGGGGTCATCTTAAGCGGCGGTCCCCTACCTTTTTTGGCACGAGGGACTGGTGCTTCTATGACAGTCTAGTGCCTGATGACCTGAGGCGGAGCTGAGGCGGGGATGCTAGCACTGAGGAGTGGCTGCAGATACAGAGGAAGCTTCACTTGCTCTCTTCCTGCTATGAGGCCTAGTTCCTAATAGGCCACGAACCCGGGGTGGTGGGGACCCCTACTATAAGGCGAATCTATTATCTTCCTCTCTAAAGAAGACCCAGGAAGTGTCAACCCCTCATCAGGGAACCTCAAAACGCCCACACCAACGTGTTCCCCAATGATCTTCAATGTTCCAATTCATTTAACTTTTAATGGTCTGACTGTGTTTAGACCTGTTGAACCGTTTAGCAGATTCAAATGTTCACGTGAGATAATGAATTCTGGAGCAGGATTTCCAGCTGTCGGTTTAGAGAAGGCAGCATCTCATCTCCGCATCCATACGAAGTTCCCCTCACCTTTCAAAAGCCGAAGATGTCCCACGTCACTGCGGGTGACGAGGAAAGCCATGAATCAATTAAACGTAGCTTGCATTTCTGAGTTCCCAGAAATAGCACTTACGGTGGCTTTCCAGAAAAAGATGGTGGCAAAGGGGTTTTCGACAAAGTCGGGTAATGGCACATTTGGGGTCAGTGACACCTTCCTTCTTTGTCCCGTCTGTGACTCTTGTGCAGTTCTTCATCCCCACCTCCCCCCTTCGGCCCCATGCCACATACACGTTGCAATATTTCCCTGTCGCTTTATGTAAATCTGGGAAGAAAGCCACACGCTGGTTCCTGAAGAGCTGACAAAGCCTCAGGTTGGAATGTGGTCCCCATAATCCACTCACAGACACACAAATGACAGCTCCCGAGAGAGAACTCCAAATATCACCAACGCCCCTTCGAGCTAAATTTCGCCTTTCCCTCCTGCCTTAAAAATCTCCGTTGGCTGCACATCTGAGAAGGCTTAAGAAAATAATTTATTCCGTATAGGTTCCCAGTAATTTATGCTGTCTAAATTGGCAACGTAGGAAGAATTTTTTTCATTCGAGACCACTTCATACAAAAGGAAATGCACTAGCATCTCGAGTTGTAAATTAAAATTATTTTTCTCTTTTGAATGTATAAATTTATAATTTCAGGTTTGGGATAATTGCCCCTTCACGCAAAATCCTTTTCTACATAGTCTGATTACAGGACGTACTTTATCTTTTTTCAGTTTTTTTTTCTATCTCAAATCGGGTTAATTCAAGAAAAAAAAAACAACCACCTTATTGCTATAACTCACTCGACTTCCTTTTTTTTTTTCAGTTTCAGAGTTATGCCAAGATAATAGCTCATTTCTCTGAAATACTTGCTTTTCTGACAGGTAAATATTAACTGTTTGTTCTCAGCTTTACCTTTCTCAGTGAGAGACAGAATTGAGTGCCAGCTCTGTATTTGATTTGTCCAAGGATGGAAAACAGATTGAATCTATGTGTGCAAAGCAAACTTACGGTTGCAAAGTAAGAAATGTGTTCTACGATTTCTAGAAAAATACCCAAATAACTAGTGATTTCGTATCTATCCAGTGATGAATGAATTATTCGTTTCCCTCCCAATATTTTTTATATATAATCATGGGTTGAAGAATGTTATTTGTGAGTATTCCATAATGAGGTAATAGATATTCCTTCTTTATCATTTCCTGGAAATGTTTGCACAGAGAATATTAAATTGATTCACTTGTAATAATTATTTAGATTATTATTTAGGTGTAGGCCTGCGTATGTGAACGTAATTCTCCGAAATAGCAAAAAGTATTATATCGGCTTCATGTCGGAACCTCAAAAGTGGAGTTGGCACTTTTGAGAGTCTTTGCAGAAGGCAGAAGTGTTGGCAATCGACCTAAAAGTGAATTTCCTATCTTTTGTGTCATTTGAGTCATCCAAGTTCACATGAATCTCTCGTCACAAGCTCTCTGGAATATTATTTTAATACTGCCAGTAAGAGAGTTTGAATCCAACAATTCCACTTTGGGGTGCTTATCTGAAAAAAATGAAAAACACTCACTGAAAAAGACATATGTGACCCCATATTTATTACAGGATTATTTACAATTGCCTAGATGTGAAAAAAAAATTATATATCACAGAATATTATTTGGCCATAAAAAGAAGGCAATCTTGCCACTTATGACAATAAGGATAAATCTTGAAGGCATTATGCTGAGTGAAATACCTTCTGATCTATATGTAGAATTTTAAAAAATAAGAATAATCAGAAAAATGAGTTGAGAGATACAAAGACACATTGGTGGCTGCCGGTGATGGCAAGGATAGGGAGGTGTTTGAAAAGTACCGACTTCAGTTATGAAATACCTAAGTCCTGGGGATGTACTATACAGCGTGGTGACTACAGTTCATAATAATATTACGTTGTGTGTTTAAAAGTTGTTATTAGAACAGGTCTTACAGGTTCTCGTCACAAGAAAATTATTGTAATTATGTACGGTGACAGGTGTTCGGCAAACTTATTGTGGTGATCGTTTTGCAATATGGAATCATTGTGTTGTGTACCTGAAATGAATTTAATGTTATGTCAATGGTACCTCGGTATTAACTTTAAAAATAGAAGTCCACCAGAAACCCACAGCCTCAAAGGTTTTCTTGTCTTTGAGTCACAAGTGGTGACAGGATGTATCTGTCTGTACCAGACACCAGTATGTCTGAGGTGATTAGGTTAACAGGGCCTCCTCAAAGCAAAAGAAACGAAAGCTATAAACTTCTTTCCGAGAATTTCTACGGCTCCCTAGAGCTGCGAATAACAGCAAACAAAGTCCTCCAAAACGCATGCTATTTTGCTTGCAGATTCCTTTGCCATTTGAATTCTAAAATGAGGAGTCACAAGGGAGATGGGGTGGTAAGGAGGGTTTTTTGTCATTTTTTTTTTAAAGCGAGAATGTATTTAGCAAAGAAGAATGAGACGATGTCTTGCCACTAAGCCAGTGGGAATTTGAAACGATTCCAAGCCAAGGAGCCAATAGACGGGCGAAAACATAAGGTAAAATTCAGAGGGAGCTGATCATGTTTTGATCTCATTTTATGCTTTTTCTTCATGCCCGTTTCCAAGATCTAATTGCTGCTTATGTTGGAAAATGTTCGCGCAGAGCAGCGGGGCCAATAAAAACGGCATCAAAACATCCCAGATGAACCCCTCATCCTACACAAGTCTTGCCTTCTCCCCAGGCGAGAAGTTGTAAGATACTATCTTTTAAGAAGCCAGAATAGTTCCATTCCTTAGGCATCCAAGAGTTACATGGGAGCCACGGGGAGAAAATACCGTCTCCTTAACCACACGTTAGTCCAACTGAGAAAGTATCTTGACGAACTATAGTTCAGACTATTCATAAAACAACATCAACGACAGAACAGATGCACCAGGGTAAGCTTCGGTCAAATGAGATTTACTTGTTGGTCATCAATGATCAAAAAAGACCAGTAGAGAGTAGAGGAAGTGGGATCGAGCCAGGGGCTGGGGACATGGGTGACTCCGCTGGGCTCCCAATCTCTGAGGACTTTCCAACCCTAAGGGAGGGAGGGACACATAGAACTACCCAAAACAGTACATCGGGTCTGTTCTGGATAGAAAGGCAAGCGTCAAAGAGAAAGAAGGCCAGTGATACCGATACTCTTGGCATCCGTGCAAAATGAGAAACACGTGCTGGCAGGAATTATTATTATTATAATTTATTATTATTATTATTATTATTATAGCAAAATTAGGAATACATGCTGGCAGAAATTATTATTATTATTATTATTATTATTATTATTATAGAAAAATTAGAAATACATGCTGGCAGGAATTATTATTATTATTATTATTATTATTATTATTATTATTATTATTTGCCACAATGCTCCTTGTACTCATCTCCTGTGATATTCTTATAATCTCGTCTACTTGTCTGTGTCCTTCTCTCTGTCTTAAATCTTTAGGGAAATGCCCCAGGAGCCACATCTACTCACACCAAAAAGAAAATCTAAATGCAGCTCATCAGTTGGACAAAACAACAACAAAAACAAAGGAAAAAAATAATAAGAACTCATCCTCTTGGAAATGATTTCAAATCTGCTCCTCTCAGGTGAAAATGGCAGGGACTCACTCCCGTGTTCAGAGTGTGTTATATCGTGTTTTCTTGCCTTTCCCCGACAAACTTAGAGACTTCTCGAGGCCGGTGCCTACGCCTCAGTTATCTCTGTGTCCACAAATGCCTTGCTCCTCGCCGGGAGCATCCTACTCACTCAGTAAGTGGATGTTAAATAAATGCATAAATGAGAGCGTTTCCATGGAGAGCGGGAAAATAATCGCGCTCCTCCCTTCTACGAGGTCCTTCTATTCTCTGCGCTGCACGCTCGGATCCAAGGCCTTAACCACACACATGTCCACCTCCCTACCGCGACCCACTTCACAAGCCAGGAGGGTCTCAATGCAAAGTAGGCCCGGGGCGTAACCGGGGAGACACAGCTCGTCCCCCAGGACTGGGTGACCCCCTCCCACCAGATAATTAACACACGCAGGGCTCGGGAGGCTCCTTTTAAGTTGAAGGTTTTGAATGCTCTCTGTCACTCTGTTGGTTGGCCTTAAAATATATTAGATGTTTAGCTTCATGGACGTGTAACTTGACCTTGCACTTGGCCGCCAAGCTTGACTCTGAACCACTGGTTCACCTCGCCTTGGATCCTCCCTTCTGTTTTGGGGGTGGCCTACCTCTCTGAACCACGGTTGGTGATTCTGAGCTGGTTTTCCAGGGGACAAGGCCCTGGCTCCCCAGCACCCGAGCATCTGTGTGGGTCCCAGTCACCAAGGCCCAGGAAAGAACAAGCAAAGAGCCTCGTCACGGAGGAGAAAGTTAGTCCTGGCAGGCAGCAAAACAGGAAACCATCCAGGCCACCTTCTGAATGTTTATGGAAAAACTTGCACACATGGCATTGCAGACAGAGAAAAACTTTGGGGGTCTCGTAAGGAAGCGATCCTTTTCAAAAGTGATTATGATATGAAAAATAAAGACAATGAGAAGGGAGGAGGAATTATTTCGATCCACCCGTCCTTCCAAATAAAAACATCCTCAAATTCACATACTCTTTGCTTATAGCCCAAACGGCAAACGCTGTGATATTGATTTTTTATGAGCAAAAACTCTTGCGTGAAACAAACCTTGCCTCTGTCACTGACCGGCTGTGTATCACCTGTTTGTGCCTCAGTGGCCACGTGTATACTCTGGAGATAATAAGCTAATCGTATCCTATGCTTGTCGCAAGAGTTCCATTAAAAGACATAAATGAATGAAGCACACACGTGCCTGGACCACACAGCTCAGAGCTTCGTCAGATACAGGTTCACGGCTGAGGCTACAGGTGTTGATACTAGAAGGGACAGGACACAGAGATACGTCAAATGATCCTCGTGGTTGCTTTGCCTGACTCTGCATCTGGACGAACATAGATTTGTTTGTGATGGTCTTGCTAGCTATGAAAAAAAGATGTTATAGAAACATTTATAGTTCCTAAAGAGGGTGTTTTCTTAAATTCTCTGAACAGGCAGAGATTAAGAAATCACCTTCCTGAGAAACTTTTTAAAAAGAAAAACTAAGAAGGAAAAGAAAAAAGTTAAGTTAAACACTACCCACACCAATTTAGTGGACTATTTCATGGTTCTCTGCGGCTGCCACTACATAAGTTATACTCTGAGGCACGATCTGCTTTTCTAGCTGGGAAAGAAAAATCCGTTTTAAAGTGTTTGCTTCCTCCTTCTTCGATGTGTGAGCTGAAGTTGGATGAGAAGTAACAGGTGGGGAGAGGCCGTCCTCGCTAATTGGCCTCCATTAGCACCTGCACACAGGTGCTTCCGGGGACAGCAGGGGACAGCTTTCTGCCCCATCCCCTGAGCGACCTGGCCTTAGGAAAGAAAGTTCTTCTGTGGCATTTATTTATATCAGTGTCTCTCTCTCTCTCCTCCCCGCATCAAACAGGGAGCACGTTGGGGGCATTTGAAATGAAACTGCTCGTTTGGATGTTGCAAACTGTACTGTTTGCCCTGGACCAACCACCTGTGTGCGTCCCCAGCAGCACGTCCCCAGCAGCACGGGTGCCTTTGATGTCTGGTTCCTTCTCCCCATCCCCCCCTCCCGAACGCAAGTGGCGTTTTCATGGGCTCTCGGGAAGGAATAGTTCTCCTTGCTGCTTCTGCAGGGACCGTGACGCAGCAGACACCAGGGACGTGCTGGCTGCCAGCCCTGAGGGCGGCTGGCTGTGCCACCGAGGGACCCACCGGGTGGTCCAGGCTCTGGACTCGGCCAGGGGTCCTTTCCCTGGCTCTCCGAGGGCTGGGACAGATGTCCAGGGAAGCTCACCGCTCTGTCCCACAGAGAGGCTCCACGCCGTCCTCCAAGGGAGCCGGTGTCCCTTCCAAGTCCAGTGTGGGTGGGACCGAAGCCTGGTCCCGTTCAGGCCTTTCCTGCTCCTCGCTGGCTAAGCTGGGTCTTCCCCGAGCCTCAGTTTACCCAGCAGCAGAAAGGAGACAGTGATAGCATCTGAGTCTGGAGTGGGGTGTGAGGCTAAAGAGAAGGCAGGGAAGAGGGGGGCTTCTCTGGGAGCAGGGCTTGGGGTGCATTTCAGTTCTCTCTTTCTCCTTGTCCTTCCCAAACGAATCCCTCTGGCTGGTGGCAATTAGCATTGCTGTGCAAAGGCGACGATCCCTTGGAAATGGCTTCTGAGCAAAGTCCAGAGCGGGGCAGGTCATAGATGCCAGCATTCAGGGTTTGTCAGGCCTGGGGGTGCACGGGGCAAGCAGAGCGGCAGTGTCCCGGCCCCCCGGGCGCCTCACAAGCCCGGTCGAGGTCACAGGCAAAGAGGGTCTCCTGCCAGCCAGACCCACCCAGGGACAGCCGATGGAGGCTTTGCCCTTGACCCTGTAATGTGTTCTGGAGCCCCTTCTCCCTTGGGCGCCCCCACACCCTCGCCAAGATGCGGAGTGAGACCGGTGCGGGCCTGTCCCATCTTGGGAAGCTCAAGCGCAAATCGGAGACCCAGGGAGAACCCTGGATCCAGACGCAGGCAAGTGGGCCTGCTTTTCTCCTTCCCTCAGCCCGGCCTTAAAGCGACCGACCCCCAACACAGCCCCTGAGGCTCGCTTTCCCGCCCTCCTGCAGGTGTCACCCCCATCCATCCCCAACCACGCCCCAGCCTGCCTGCGCGCCCCCGTGGGAAGCCACACGAGGACCAGGCCTCGAGGAGACCCCCGCCAGCTCATGTCCTGGGCACGCAGGAGAGAGACGTCGATATGGGCGTGGGCGTGGGGCCTGGGGGACTGCGCCCCAGCTCTGTGGGCCCCAAAGCCCAGGCTGGCTCCAGGGGCCGGATGCCTCGGACAGCAGTCAGCTTGTGGGTTCGGAGGCCACCTTCCGTCTAGCAAGCCCGGGAGGACGCTGATGATCTCCCAGGAAAAGGAACAATTAGTGGGAGTCATATGGAAGCTCGCTGGGTGCGGAGCCCCCCCATCCTGCGTCTCCCTCTCGCCTGGCAGCCCCATCTCGTACATACGCGCGCGAGTGCGCGCGAACCCCGGAGGGCAGACGGTGGGACCCCAGGCTGGTTCCTCCCTCCCTGGGAGGCAGTTGCTCCTTCTTCTGATCCCCTGGTTACAGCCCGAACCCCACGAAGACAGTTCTGTCGAGACGGGAGACCCCCGGATTTCCGCTCCGCACCCCGAGAGCGCAGGGAGGACGGAGCCCGCGTGGCCGCGGTGAAATTCGCAGCCTTCTGGGCGGACGTGCATGGCGCGACGGAGGATGCCCAAGTGCGCGGGCATCCCGGGGACCAACGCGTAGGTCCCGGCCACCGTCCGGCCACCGTGCTAGGGCCGGTGAAGCCCCCGCCCGCCTCCAGGACGGGCCTTGCCCTTGGGGCCTCTTTAAACTAGCCCTGGGGATCTTACTGGGGCGCTGGGAAGGGGGGACCACTTTGCACCTCCCCAAACACATGCTCGGTCCCATTCAGGCCTTTCCTGCTCCTAGCTGTGTCCCGCGACTCTGCCCCAAGGTTGAGCCCAAGGCCAGCGCCCCTGGCGCCGACGGGGGCCCTTGATTCTAAAGCGTGCTCTGCCGAGAAAGTGGTGCGACGCAGGCGACAGGGGCCGGTGAGACGCGACAGGAGAAGAGCTGGCTTTCGGGCCTAAGCGAGGACACTGCTGCGGGGGAGAGGGGTAGGGGACAGGCGACCCAGAGTGAGAGGTGGAAACAACGTTGGCACGGGCCCGGGAAGGAGGCCAGAAGCCGTGGCTGGGAGTCCCCGGGACGGATGCCGCGGGCTCCGAACCTCTGCCGCGCACAGGGCGAAATCCGAGGCTGGGCGGAGCGCGGTTAGAGCCTGTGCGGGGTGCAGGGGCGCACGCGACGGGGATTCCCAGCGTGGGCCCTAACTTCAGGCTCCTGGGCACAGTGCAGGGAGCCAGCCCTGTGTCCTCGGGACGAACAGGGACCCGGGCGGCCAGGCCAAGGCTGAGGGGAGGGAGAGGAGAGAGGAGGTGACAATGTCCAGCCACCCCGGGCCTAGGGCGGCGCGGAAAGACGCAAATAAATCCAATAGCAAAAGCGAGGTCAGAGGGCGCGCAGAGTTTACTCCCGATGCATCGATCGCAAATAGATGTCCCCAGTTTCTGCCATTCTGGGTCCTGTCCTCGTCCCTTACTCAGTCTCAGCTTCGGTTCCGGCCCACTCGGGTTCCCCCAAGGTGTCAGGGGCGTCCGCAGCCCGGGATGGCTTCTCCAGGGGCCGAGTGACCCCAGCTCCGCCCGCGGTGGCGGCGCGGAGCCCCCCCCCCCCCCGTGTCCCCAGCCCCGTTGGGGCAGCTCTGCCTGGCGGGCGGGCGGGCAGCCTCAGGCCGCGCGGGTCAACTTCCCTGAAACGCATGGCTGTCCCCCCACGAAAAGTGTCAAAACAGCCAATCGGGTGCTGTAAATGGCGCGCACGGTCCTCGAAGCTGGACCGTCGGGGAACTAAGTGTGACCCACGGGAGTAAAGGAATGCGACTCAACACACGTGGCTTTTTAAAAAATTTTATTATCGCTCCTTCTAAATCTTCCTTTTTCCCGGTCTTATCGTCTCCGCTCTGTATTAATTGTAACTGGACCACAGGTTCATTAACCCCAAGCATCTTAGCCTGTCTGGACGGACACACTCTGAGAAGCCTGCAAGCAATTTCCAACGTGGCGTGGACCACATCGTCCCCGGGGGCCTGGCTGCGGCCTCTGAGGCACAGAGCTGTCACCGCCAGTGGCAACGTCGGCTGGAGTGTGGTCACCGGGGCGGGCGAGGCGAGGAAACCCTCATATCTGGGCCTAGATCGCGCAGAGCCTTGGACCAGAAAGTGGCACCCACTAAGTTCCCCATGGCGCGGCCTGCAGGCACCCAAGGAAAGCTCGGGTCCCCTCCTGGTGGCCCGCCACTTTCGGGTCCCCTCGTGTCCTGGCACGCGCGTTTCAAACTCAGCTTTAAACAGCTGTCCGGGAAATTAACAGCAGCGACAAAAATCGAGGCAGGGTGTGGAGGGCGGGACCCCTCGCGTTCCAGGGGGCGCTAAATCCTTAGTGTGCCCCCAGATTAAAATCTAGACGGAGGGCTGGCTGGAGGAGGTGGCGAACCGCTCACGAGTCATTTCAAGAAGGCGCCCCTTGGATGCTAGCGTGTAGATGACTTAAAAGAGGGTTGTACTGGGTGAATTAAAGTTTCCAGTGCACGATTCTTGTAAAAATATCTTTTTAGAAGAGGCCAGGAGAGCAACGCGGGGGGTCCGTGCGTCCAGCCGTGCGGGCCTCGCCGGGAAGCCGCTGGGGCGGGGTGGCTTCCCACGGTGCTACGCTCGCTTTTCCGCGCCGGTGGGCCCGGGAGTTTGTCCGAGTTTGAGTCCTGGAGAGGACAGGGAGAGGACAGGGGGTGCGGATGGGGTGGCCGCCCAGCCTCCAGCGCCCCTGAGCTCCCAGCCGGCGCCCCGCAGCCAGCCGGTCCCGAGGGGCCGGCGGAGGGGAAGGGATGTGCCCCGCAGGGTCTCGGGACTCGAGCAAAGCCAGACAGACAACCTGGGGCGCGCGGGGTCCAGCCCAGGCTTGGGCCTGCGCGGTCCCTGCGCACCGAGGATTTGGGGGCGGGGGGCGTTTTCGGCTTTCTTTGCTTTAAAACCTCGGGGCGCGATGGCTCTCGAGACCCGTGACGCCTCCGACCTTCACTTTGCAATTCTTTGATGAGCCCTGCCTTGTTCTCTCGTCTTTTTTTCTTATTTTTGGGAAGGAGCTACTGGGGCGGCGACGGGAAGGTAACCCGCGTGTCCCCAGCGCCCAGGGCTGGCGCTGGCAGGAAACGGGGACGCGTTCATAGGATGGGGGGGGGGGGTGTCACCGGAGGCCTGTGATTTGGAGTCGTCGCCCTCGTCCCACCCCTGGGGCTGCTGGTTCAGAGGCCGCGGGAGACGCATTCCGCGCCGCGCCGCTGGCCCCGTCCCCTTCCCGGCCCGAGCAAAGCCCTCGGTTTGGGGCAAAGCGGGTGCAGCTCCGTCCAGATCGCTCGGTTCTGGGGTGTTCGCGGAGCCCCGCGCCGGCTCTGCAGTGCGCAGGGAGGGGCGCCCACGGCCTCCCACGTCCCCCCCATCACCCCGATCAGCCTGGGATGCTTCGCCGGCCTGGCTCAGAGGACGTCCCCGGCTCTCGGTGGCGTTTATCTCAGCCCAGCCCGTCCCGCTGGGGTCCGGGCGCGCGGCTCGGGCTCCGGGGCGGCGCGGTCCGCATGGGCCAGGAGGGGTCCCCTCCTGCCTCTCCCGGCTCCCTCCCGATAATCCCCCACCCCACTACCCCGGCCCTCCTGCGCTCCCAGGCCTCTCCTGGAGGCCTGGACAGGCCGCAGCGAACTCACGGCTCCAAACCCCCTACTTTGAAAGGCTAGTTGGGGGCCTCGCTTCTTCGTCGGAATCAGAGAAAGAGCGAGTTTCGAGTTTGAGGGCGCTGTGGGTGGCCCTTCCGTAAAGAAAAGGGCCCCCCCCACCCTCGTTTGCAACTCTGGTCAAGTTTCTTAAAGTTATACTTAGAGCCTGCCCCCTGTGCCTTAAGTGGAGATCTGGGGAAAAAAATATATATTTTGGAGAAGATAATCTGAGGGTAGGGGCTGCCCCCCCAACACTGGGCAGTTCTCCCCCAAACCTCCAGGACCCGCAGGCAAGTCTGCGGCCGGATTTGGCCACTTGGGTGTCTGCGAAGGTTCTAGATGAGGGAATTGAGGGGTTCACTCTACCCCACCCCCTTCCAGAGTCCCCAAATCCAGGGTACCCGGAGCCGAGTTCCCCTCCGCCTGGGACACCAAAGTTGGGGCCGTGGGGGCCTGTCTCACTAGCCCTCTAGTTTGTGGGGTCCTGTCTCCGCACCCCAAGTTTGCAGGGACTGTCCCAACCGGCAGACGCTAGAGCAGGCAAGGGTTTGAACTCTGTAAAACCGGTGAGAGCGACTCTTACACTTCCCCATTCTTCACACCTGTGAAAGGACACACCACATGAATATTTTCACTTGATCCTTCAGGAAACAGGACACACTGTTTACAGCCGTTTCCTCTGTGGCGTCCCTGCCCCTACTCTATGCATTTTGCTCAGGCGACTCACTCCTGCTCACCTTGGTCGCAGAGATCATGAAACTTCACTATGATTCAGATTATTCCTCCCCTCCCCCCCCCCAAAAAAAAACACAAAACACCTCGTTGTCTGTCTAAGATAGCCAGGGAAAGAATTAAAACGGGCAACGTGAATGTAAATTTGTCCTTTTTCTGCTCTTCCTCAAGTTTGCCAAATGCATGATAGAAATGAATTCTAGAGGATTCCATTTTGGGCGGAACTGGCATGGCTTCCGGCTGTTCTGCACAGTCATCTCCAGCCCTGGCTGCCTCTAACCCGTTTTTGTTGTTGTTGTTTTGTTTTGTTTCTTTTTTTCTTTTTTTTTTCTTTTTTTTCTTTTTTTCTTTCTTTTCTTTTTTCTTTTTTTAATTTTTTTAATTTTTTTCTTTTTCTTTATTTTTTTTCTTTTTTTTTCTTTTTTTTTCTTTTTTTCTTTTTGCATCTCCTCAGGCTGGTCCCATTTCAGAGTTCCTCAGCTCGATCTGTTTTCATAGAACACCCCCTCTCTCCAGCTCCTTTCCTTTCTTTTCCCCTGATGGATCAATCACAGGGACAATTGATTTTTCGGTGTCCCTTTTGAACCAGAATGTGCTGACATCTTGGTGTGGTGTGTGTGGGGGGTGGGGGTGGACAAAATAAGAGTGAGTATTAACTCCCACGAAATCTGAGGCAGCCCGGCCCGTCCCCTGGATGAGTGATTAACGTCCTGTGTGCATACACACGTGTGTAAGTGTGTGCTCATGGTTATCCTCCCCAAACTGCATGCAATAGACAGGGGTGAGAAATGTCGGTGTACGTGGGTGTACGTGGAACACGACTAAATGAAAAATCTTAATAATCTGATGAATGCGGAAAAGAAGTGAGCTTAAAAGTCTACTTGCCGATTTTGCAATGGGAACCCCTTTGAGTTATGGTCCCACGCTTGCTAGAAACAGCTTGTCCGTCCCCCTCCCCACCACCCCCGTTCCACTGGAAATCAAATCCTAAATTCCTTTTGGCGGAAAGAAAGTTACGAGACAAGATGCAATTTTCTCTTTCTTCTCTGAAGACTCTGTGATCCAGGGGATCACAGCCATGTCGGGGTGTCTGTCTTGGAAAGGGAGGTGGGGGAGGGGGGAGGAACACGAGCTAGTGAGAGAAACTCAGCAGCCTGTGGCCATCTTCGCATCAAAATTTCCCAGAACTCTATTTTTTTATTTTTATTTTTTTGCTTGTGATCCCACCGCTCTGAGTTTGAAATGTGAAGGCGGCGAAGCCCCACGAAGCCTGCCATCGTGTGAAATTTTCAAAAGATCTCCAGACGCAATCTCAGGCTGCCTGACCTCTGACAGGAGCAATCTCGTTATTCCTCTCCCTGCCAGCACTTCATTTGCTGGACTATCTTTCAGCTTTGCACCTCCAGATGACAAACCCCGAGTGTGTATGATGTGTACATGAATCGGAAATCGCCAAGCCCTCCCCGAAAGCACCGCACCGCACCGTCTTAAACATAATATTTAATTTCCCAGCTTAAGTGCCCGCTTCTTTATTTGCTTTTCATTAGCTTAAATATGTTTTTTTTCCCCCCAGGTCTCCCCATGTGTCACTTTGATATTTAGATGGTTCTCTCTTTTAATCATCGTTCCTCCCTTGAAGAAGAATTCTGCCGCCTGCAAAGTCAGGCCGCAGAGCGGGGCGGGGGCCGCAAGGCGGTGCCATGTGTGAGGGGACTAGTCTCCAGGACGGGTGGGGGCCCGTGGGGTGGCAGAGAAAAGGCTTGCGTTTAGCCAGCAGCCAGAGTGCCATCTCACGCCACCTCTCCTCCTGCAGGCCCTTTTACGTTGCTTATATGTGATTATTTTTCAAACGAAAACAAACCCTCAGGTGGCTTGCAAAGGTGCTGAGTGTGCCCAGCCTCTGAGGTCTCAGAACTGGCCTCAGATTTTAGACTGCCCCCCTCCTAAACCATGCAGGCACTGCTTCCCGCCCTGGCACCCCCTCTCTGGCACCCCCTCCCGTGGGCCTTTCTGGGGATCCTTAAATCCTGGGGCTTGAGGGCACTTAAAGGAAAAGAACATGAGGGAAGGGATTTGGAGAGAGGGCTCTTTTGTTAAAATGCCCTCTGCCCACTAGTTCCAGGGACAAGATGTTGGGGTAGAGAGTAGCCTACCCCTCCCCTCATCTCAGCCCTGGACTGGGGGGCGTCAGACCCCCCCCCCCCTGGCAGGCACCCAGGTGGGCTGAGTTGAGCCCGTCTGAAGCACAGTGCCAGGTCTGGAGGTGGTGAGCTGAGGTCTGAAGCACCCCCCCCTTCTCCCTCCGTGTTTGGATGGGTCCATGTTGCTATGATTAACTTATTAAACCACCTCGTAATTATTTTTAATTTAAAAATACTTTGGGCGGTGTCGCGGTGTGTTTGTATGTAACACACACACACACACACACACACACACACACACACACACACCATAAAACCTGTGTTAAAACAAATGTTACTTTTTCTCTCTCTCGCTCGGAGACACTCCCTGTTCCTGTTTTTTTTTGCAAAAGGCCGCCAGGACTGCCATTAGATCGAATGGCAAGTCTGTATGGAAAGTGTTTTGCATAATTACATACCAAAGCCAGAACAGTCACCTCCACATTTTATGGGTCACAAACCATCAACAATTGCCACATTATTGTCCCCGAACCCTGAGTCCCTTCCCTTGAGGGAGCGGACCGGGCCGGCTGCCTAATCTAGAACGGCGGAGGAGGCAAGTGGTCTTCTCGGAAGAACCCGAGAAGTTTCTGTCCCCGCGGACGGCGCGTTGGCATGTCATATAGTTATAACGTTCAGAGGGCCGACGGCGGACGGGGCCTGGTGAAGGGCGGCGCGTCGGTCTCACGTCGACAGCGCCTCAAAAGCAACGCTGGATGGCTCCCCTAGTTTTAGATCCAATCCCTTTCCCTACCTTTGTCATGCAGGAATTAAGATATTCTTATTGAGACAGACGGGTTTCTCTGGGAACTGGATAATATTAATGATTTTGACAGTTATCACACCAGCACTGGGCAATTTAGCACAAATGCCCTTCTTTAAAACAAAAAACAAAAAAAGGGGGGGGTAGAAAACCCCCCATCGGCTTGGAAGAAATCTAATATAAGTGTGATTCGTATCACCAGCTGATCCAAACGGCCGCCGACAGGCCGCTGGGCTATAAATGGCCTTGGGTTATAGAATTATAGGATGAAGCCGAATTTGGGTTGGTGCAAGGTGGGACGAAAGTCTCCCCCCCCCATCCCTGCGCCTTCCTCATTCCCGATCCCCACCTCCCCCCAAACCCGCTGCTCAGAGCCGGAGGGAAACTCCCCCCCCCATAAGTGTAGGGAGTCCGGGCGGGGATGGGCAGGTGTCGCCAGCGCCTTCGTCCCAGCTCCGGAGACTCGGGCGAGACCGGCCACCTACGCCCGGGATGACACATCGCCGTTGCTTTTGCGAGCTCGGTCGCCAAATTTGGGATCGGCCAGATGGCAGGATTATCTCGGCGTCTGCCGCGCGGCGGGCGGGCGCGCGCGGGGCAGGGCGCAGCGGGGGCGGGGATGGGGACGCCCGGGGACCGCGCGCGGGGTCGTGGAAGACGCGCGCCCCGCGGGCCCGGCCCCGCAGCTCGGGGCGTCCCCAGAGCAGGCGGAGTCCCCGCCGCCCCTGCGGGTCCCCCGGCCGCCTGCCCTGGCCCCGGCCCCGGCCCCAGGTGCCCAGACGCGACGAGCGCGGGAGGGAGCTGGGAACTCGGGAGGAGAAAAAGGGGGGGCTGGTGGAGAGTACAGGGGGCACAGAGGGCGGGTGAGGAGGGACGAGGCTGTGACGGCGACACCTGGAAGGCATTGTCCTTGCGAGCGACACCTGTCAATCTCCGCTCCGGGGTCCCGGGCCGGGGGCGGGGAGGCCGCGGGTCTCCGCGGTGATGTCATCGTAGAGGCCCTTCCCGGCGGCGGGCGCGAGGCCGGGGTGGGGGGTGGCCGGGGAGGGGCGCGGAGCCCCGCGGCTGAGCGGGGGGCGGTGGGGGGAGGGGAAGGAGCGAGCGGACGGCGGCCGCGCGCGCTCCCGCGCCGCGCCCGGATTCACGCGGCCATCCGCACCCCGGCTTCGGGGTTAGTTCTAATCCCGGGTGACCCGTGTCGCCTTCTCCCGGCGGCAGGAGGCGTGGGGGTGGGGGACGGCCTCGCATCCCGCCCAGGCCGCAGGCCTTCGGGGGACCCCGGCATGCCACTGCCTCCAGGCGTCCCCTCTCTTTCCTGGCGGTCGTTCCAGGTTTATGAGGGAACCCCCCCCCCGCCACGGCCCTGAGTTTTGAAAATCCTGCGATCTGGCGGGAGGCCGAGGGGGAGTTAATGAACGCTCGGCCCGCCCCGCTGGGGGGTATGGGGGGCCTCGGCGTGGGTGGGCGCACCGGGTCCCCGGCGGGGGTGCGTGCGGGGCGGGGGCGCGCGATCGGGGGACCCAGCGGCCGGGAGGGGGGCCTCCGCGGGGAGGGGCCGCCGAAGTGACTCCAGGGGCCTCCCGCGCGCCCCGGGGACAGTCTCATCTCCCACCTACTGAGCCCGCGCCCCCGCCCCCCGCGCGCTCCGGGCCTCTCCCTCGCTGCATACTGCGGGGCCCGAGCTAATTAGCAGCCTGCCAGCGGCCTGATTTATGGAACGGCTCGCGCGGGCGGCGACGCGCCGCCAGCCCGGCCCGGCGGCCTCGGGACGCGGGGAGGGAGGGGTCCCCACGCCCCCCCCCGCCCCCGGCCCTCTCCGGCGGGTTTCCCTCTGCCCCGCTGCAAAATTACCATCCCCTCTCCCCGCCCTCCACCCAGGCGGCTCCCCCGCGCCCTGGACGCCCCGACCTGGGACGCTGGGAACCCTGGCGCCAGCGGCGCGCCTGGGGGGCCGTGGCCCCGCGCAGGCGACTCTGGAGCTGACCCCGAGGGCGATCGGGGCGCGGATAGAGAGGGAGCCTGGTGCATCCGGGATGGACTCACCCCCTTCCCACGTCCCGGTCCCCAAAGCAGGGAGGGGCCGCTGCACGAGGTCAGGACGTGAGGAGGCAGTCGTCGCAGGCCAGCTCAGCTTGTCCCCAAGACGCTAGCCAGAGAGTCCCAGGGGAGGGCGTGGTCCAGTGCGCTGTCCCTGTCCCTCACTTCCTCTTGACTCTCATCCCCAGAGGGGTCTTCTGAGTCGGAGCCTCCAGCCAAGAGTCTGGAAAGTTCCAGCTACGTGAATTCGGGGCCACGGCCCATCTCTAGGGCCAGGCACGTGGGCTGCTCCGCGTGGTCAAGTGCGAGACGGGGAGAGAGCTGTGTTCCCCTCTTTCCCGCTGACCTCAGAAGTGGGGTTGGGAACGGGAGGGGGAGTAGTGGGGGGAGGGCCCGCGGCAGGACCTGTTGCTGGTTCCCCAGCAGCCCTGTGACGACCCCCCCCCCCAGCACTTTGCTGGGGTTGAAGGCACTGGTGAGAGGCCTGTCCCCACCCCGTGTCTGGCGACGACCTATATACTGAAGTTGTGCAGAGCTGGGGTCTCCAGGAAAATGTACAAAGTTTACTTTAAAACACACCCGTTGTCCCCTTGGGGCAGGTGCAGAATGAAGACAATTCTCCTTTATCTAAACAAGACCTCTGGACGCTGCCTGGGTCCCTGTCCTCCCCCCCCACCCCCATTTCCCTGGCAGACGAGGGCCATTTGATATCACTGAGAACCCAAAACCCTCCTGGTTCCCCGGACCCCTGGCAAAATTAATTCTCTGTTCATCTTCCTCACCTACCTCCCCTGTTTCTGCCGCCACTATTTCCAAAAGATTGGCAAGATTGGGGTGTCCTGCGGGCCTCGGCCCTTCACCACCTGGCTGGAGAAGGAAATGGACACTCTGGGCAGCTGGGGAGCTGGGCTGGGCACTCAGCTGGGCCTCGGTGTGGGCTGCTCTGAATTGCTAACTGTGTCCAGGGCTGAGGTCACCTGCCCAGACGCGCTGCGGTGGCCCACATCTTCCGCTGAATTTTAAGTGGCCATGGAGAGTCACCCTCATCCAAATGGCCTGCTGAGTCACCCCAGGGCCACGCTCCCGAAACAGGGCCTCCCTGGCCCAGGATCGCTGACAGCTTGCAGGCCGAATTCAGCACCCACGGCCCGGCCAGCAGATGCGGCCTCCCAGACGCCGAAATAATATTCTTCACGCATCTTTTTCAGAGTTGATTTATAGCAATTGACGGGTTAAAGCCTCATCTGACTTCATTACTTTTAAAAGCTGTCTATTTCACAACTGTCACTTTTCATCACTGAACTCAAATAAATACTCGAAGAAATGAATTGGAAGAGACTTTTAGATCATGTTTATAATTCTTGGTTGCCACGTTCGCATTCCTAAATGACCTGACCCTTGGAGTTTCCGTAGACTTCTAAATTGGGCTGCAAATTCCTGCATTTACACCAGGATACTTCAGGGAAGGTGAAGCGGCCGGAAATGCCAGGCTCGGAAAAAGTGCAGACCCGATTCCGGCTGAGCAAAGCTTCCCGGCGGCGGTGGGGGCCCAGGCGGCGTAGGCCAGGCCGCCTGGGTAAGGGGGTGGCCCACGCTTTTCAGGGCGTTTTGGTGGCATGAACTTTTAAAAAGAGGGCCCAGCCTAAAAGTGCACTGCTGGCCTTGCTCGGGCCTCACGGAGCCTGGCTGCAAACCTGGAAATCCAAGCATTGCTGTGTGTTGTCACTGTTACTATTATGATTTGTGTCATTGTTTCAAAAATGATCTCCAAGGGGGTCCCCACGACCGCAGGTTGCGAGGGGTGGGTGACAAGGTATTTTCTTCCTGGCATCTCTGACTTAGAGCTTGGGAGACGCCGGAGGAAAGCAGACGTGTGGGAACGAAATCGCACGGATAAAAACGTTTTTAAACAAACGAAATAGTTTCTTCTCCCATTTTGCTGCCATGGGCCCATCGCGGGGTCTTCTAGGGCTGGCGCGTTCATCTCTTTCTCTCTGCCACCCACCCACACAAAACCAGCTCTCGGAAGTAAGACCCAAAGAAAAAAAAATAAGGAAATTAAAAAAAGAGAGAGAAAGAAAACTAGAAAAAGGGAGAAATAAGAAAAGAAAGAACGAGAAGGGGGAAGGAAGATTAGAGAGAAGGAAAGGAGAAAGGAAAACCTCTCAACTAGGGAAGCGGCCTAGTTTGGGGGACACAGCAATTCCCAGTGCATATTGGAATTTTTTTTTCCTTTATTATTATTATTTTAAAAAAAAATAAGGGAAGAAAGAGAGAAAAAGAAAAAAGAAGCGACGCGTGGGTAGCCAGGATGAAGGGGTTGGGCGGCGCCCTGGGTGCGTTTGGGCCGGGTCTTCCACGCCCCGGCGCAGGCTGGTCTCCGCGCGCGGGTCCCCGAAGCCCCTGAGGGGTCCTGCACCCCCGCATCGGGGTCCCACCGCGAACTCTAACGTCGCAGATCGCCCCCGGGAGGCCGGCGGCGCAGGCGGGGTGCCCCGCTCGGGGTGCCCCGCGCCGCCGCCCTCCTCCCCCGGCCGTAGCCTCGGGCCTTCGCCCCGCCGCCCAGCGATCCGCTCCGCGGGGCCCAGCGCCCCCCGGGTCTGGGGGAGCAGGCGTGGGGAAGCCGCGGTCCCCTTGCCCGGCGCCGGCTCGGCCGCCAGCCGGGCGCGCTGCCGTGCCCTGGAGCGCCACCTCGCTGCGGAAACGCGCATGGCGCGCGGCCGCCGCGGCCCAACTTGACCGCGCGGGCCTCCCCCGAACCCCGAGAGCGGCTGGACCGCACAGGGCCTGGCTGCCCACCCGCCCAGAGCCATCATCTGTGACCGACGCATCTCCCAGTGTCTGCGCTGGGTTAAAGGGAGAAATGACAGATGAAAGAGACAAAATTATATATATATATATATATATATATATATATATATATATATATATATATATATATATATGCACAAATCCACCCAGCCTAACTAAAGGGTGACGCTATTTTGGTAGAAAAGAGAGAATCCTTGAGAAAGAAGTCGTATCTTCTCGGAGAGATCCTACGTTCGTTCGGCCGCTGTGATCGGGCCCCACAGCTGTGGCCACAACGCAAACCCCTCCCGTGAGGCGGCTGGCTATGAAGCCATCTTTCCCCAATGAACAGATCGCCACCGAAATCCGCCCATTCTGCGGAAAATCCACCTATTCATTCAGTCAGCAACCAGGGGAGGGGGGGCTCAGCCGATGGGGAACCCCCGCACTCCGCTCTGCTGACAAAACCACCACCGAAAGCAGCCCCTCGACCTCGAATAAACATCTCCTGGCCAGGGAAGGCGGCAGCAGCGACAAGAGTCACAAATCGCACCGCATTTCTCTGCAAGGTGCACGTGAGCATTCGTCCCTCTCTCGTCCACTCGGTGACTTAAGAGACTCACCTTACTCTTAAATCCTCACGACTGAAAAAATACACAGAAAATGTAATGCACTCGTACGGGGGAAGTCTTTGCTTCAGTTTGTGTCAAACACAACACACCACCCCGGGGGGGGAGAGAGAGGTGGTGTCAGTAAAAATAAATAAATAAAAATAAAAATAAATAAATAAATAAATAAATAAATAAATAAATAAAATACAAATAAAACCTAAAATTCACAAACAAGGTGTTTTCATGTGAAGATGCTAAACTCTGTATAAAGCTAGCGTGTAGGTCTTGTGGTCCTGTGAGGATTTGTGTGGCTTCTTTGTTTTATTATTTTTTTGGGGGGGAAGGGAGAAAGGGGGAAGGTGTTACAGAATCTTTTAAAAGGCAGTTTTGACGGCAAGTGTGTTTTTATGTAAAGGAGCGAGGCGAATCTGCTGGCTGAGCTGAAGCTGGGGTGGACCGCGCAAGCGAATGCGATGGGGGGTTAATAAGCCCCCTGCATCTCTCTGCCTGAGCGAACTCAGCATCAAGACCCTTTCTTGAAACTTGGTCCTTCCTGAGCGGGCAGGATACACTCCTAACGGGCAGGCAGAGGATGGAGGAATCGCCTTCTCCTAGCACCCCACACTGCTCCTTGCAGAAAGAGAGACTCTTTGCTCAGAAATTACAGGGCTGAACCGCGAAAATAGCCAGGTTGGCTCTCCGAGCAGTTTGCCTCTTCTCCTTCGGCCTGGGGAAGATTGCTGAGACTCACTCGCTCCTAATTTCTTAGCAGGAACTGAACGAGGACCCCCGCACCAGCAGCCAGCTGAGGCTGGGCGGCCGGGCCCCTTGGGGGGTCCCGGGGCCTTCCTGCCTGCAGGGGGATGCTACGCTGGGAGGAGAAGGGGGATGCTGAGAGACCCTGGGAGATAAGAGGCAACCCCTGACAGGGTCCTGGGGCCCACCCAGGGACAGCAGTGGGGAGCAGGGACAACAACAGAAGCAGCAGCACAGAAAATCATATGCTTCAATCTACATGCGTACAGCTTTGAGAAGTCTCTAAATTGGACAGATTTAGCTTCTCTTTCTCTTTCTCTTTCTCCCTCCCTCCTTCGCCCCTGTCCCTTCCTTTCTCTCTCCCGCCCCCTCCTCTTCTCACATTCAGATTTCCTGTGTTTTTCTCTCTCTCTCTCTCTCTCTCTTTCTCTCTCCCTCCCCACTGAATAATGCCTGGAGATGAAAAATGATTTTTATTGCTATTACACTTCCTACCACAAGATGCAGTGCAAGGCGGCGGAGTTTTGTATTACAACTGTGTCACAATGTTTCATTGATGCAAAACATGTAGCCAGAGGGAGTTGGTAATGACTCCTGGATTAGAGACAGCTCCAGATTAGAAGGAGGGAGAGAACAAGGGAGACAGAGGGAGGAGAGAGAGGAATTTCATTAGAGGATGGGGGGGGGGTGGGGAGGGTTGTCACCATATCATCAGGTCTAATAATCTAATCAGGATTTTTTCAGATTTCAAGGTTCTTTCCACGCTTGAGAGAGAGAGAGAGTGCCAGCCCGAGAGAAACCAATATCCTTTTAAACACCACAAATGTTTTTTTTTTTTTGCATGTTAATAACTATTAATTATGTTTACAGCCAGTTAACTGGCGAACTGTCTTTTGGAAAGAATCAAAGTTCGGAAGACGCTTAATATCAGATTCAAAGCTTTTCCAGGAGCCCAGGCCCTTCGGAGGCAGGTGGGGGACCCCAGGAGGCACCCCAGGATGTGCGGAGCGCGTCGCGGCCTGCAGAGGCTCCGGGTCCCCGCCGGTGGCGGTGCGCACACATGTGCATAAGCCTGTGAGCGCCTGGCGGGGCCCAGGGCGCCGGGCAGGGCCCAGGGCGCCAGGCGGGGCGGCCCGGGCTCGGCCTCCGCTCGGGCTGGGCGCACACGTCCCTGCGGGCTCCGCAGAGCCCCGTGCCCTCCCCCGGAATGAGCCCCGCTTTAGGGAAGAGGGACGTTCCTACCGTGGCCCAGGCGGCTCCCACCGCCCCGCGGTGTGCTTCTGCCCCCCCGGGGCACAGCGAGGAGGGTATTCCCTGGGGGTGCGGCCCTTTGAACCCCGGGAGCCAGGGGCTCCCGCCCCGGACGCGCGCGCGCGCGCGCGCGGAGCTCGCTCGGGGCCCGGCTGCGGAGCGGAGTGCGGGTGGCGGGCGGGGTCGGAGGGGACCTGGGAGGCGGGAGCCGGGGGGGGGGGTGGAGGGGCGGGGGCCGGGGCCCCGGCGCTAAGCCTGGAAGCTTGGCTGTTTACCCAAACGACTTTCCTTTGAGGCTCAGACGCCAATGAGACAACATCAAACTCCCCTCTTCGCTGTGTGTGTGTGTGTGTGTGTGTGTGTGTGTGGTGTCGCCGCCACCAAATGGGGCTTTGAGAATAGGGTCTCCAGGACGCCGGCGGGGAGGGACCACGGGCCGACCCGGGCGCCAGCGCCTCCTCCCGGGGGCCGAGGGGGACGCCAGGCGCAGGGCGAGGGCGCCGCGCGCAGAGAACGGCGACAGGGACGCAGGCCGCAGAGAGCGACGGGCCACGTCCCCGAAGGCCGGGCGGGGAGAGACGCATCGCCGTGCGCGCGAAGGGGCGGGGGGAGATTCTAGGAACCGCATCCTTTTTCCCCAGCCCTGTAATTTTCGACCCTTCCAATTCCTGAGGCCTCTGGTTCCTTCCCGCCGCCCTGGCTGGAGAGCTATTAGCTGCAAATTAGGCCGAGGTTTGGGCGATTACGGGGCGTGACACGTGCCGCCCGGGCCTGCGCCGGGGACCCTCCTGGCACCGAAAAAATAAATAAATAAATAAATAAATGGTTAGGAAGCAAGAGAGGACGCAGGGTCTGTATCGACGAGACATTTGTCATTTGTAAAGGGGTCCACATCCGAGAAGATTCGTCAGCCCCGGGAGGGGGGAGACCCGGTTGGGAGCAGGTGACAGTGGCCACGCGCGAAGGCAGGTGACCGGGCGTGCTGGGCGTGGCTCTCGCTGCTGCTGTCCCCCCTCCACACCCCCACACCGGGGAGAGAGGAGCAGGGGGGCGCGGCTGGGCCTGACAGGTCGTTTGCAGAAAAAAGGCATCACTATTATTAATAGGATCCACAGTAAGGGGAACCACGGAGACAGGGTTGTTCCTGATTCGAGTTCGGGAGATAAATCCAGCTACCTGGCGTTTTGCGTGTGCGGTTCCTGGCGCGCTGTCTCCGCCACCTCACGCCCCTCGGCCCAGGACGATTCAAGGCTTCGCCCCCAAGAATTGTTTCTAGAAGAGAAAGGTGTCATTCCCATGCTTCTGACTGACTCAGCTACCCCCCCCCCCCGCTGCTCTTGCCCAGGCCTGCCCTGGTCCCCCGCCCCCACCCCAACGCACTCCCTATTTCTCAGTAAGCGTCCCCCTTTCTGTTTGCGGTTAAACAACGAACCATTATCCCTTCTCCCGGATCACATTTAACCGAGATGCCCCATCCCGTGTTTCTGAGCTGGGCGCACTGGGGACGCGCTGACACTGGCTGCAGGCCTCAGTGTCCCCCTCTGCTCACGGTGGCCCAGGCCTGGACGAAGCCCTGGAGAAGGGCTGGCGAGGGCTGGGCGGACTGGGAGCTACTGGGCTGGTCTGGGGTACCAGTGTTGGCGCTCGGGTGGGGGGGGGGGGAGAAACCCGGATCGCCTAAAAATAATAGTCACAAGACGAGCTGACATTTATTGAGTGCCTACTATGTGCCCATGGACGTGTGCGTACCCCTGACGGCCTCCAAACCTGAGGACAGACCGTGGTGGCCCGGGGTAGGTAGGTAGGTAGGCCTCGCTCGGAGTGGGAAGCCGAGGTGGGGGCGACGGTGGGGGTTCGGGGACCAAGGGGGAGGGATGGCGTGGCTGTGGGGAGAGTTTGGGCCCCATCACGCACTCACTGTCCTGGCCGGGAGAGGCGGGCACTGCGGAGCCGCCCGCCCGTGATTGTCCTCCGACCGGCGACCTGAGCCACGCTCTCCACGCGTCGTGGGGACGCCAGGTGTCTGGCCCCAGCGAGGAAAGGCCAACAGGTTGCAGGGGTGTTCCCGCGGCTTCGCGCTGGAGTTCTGGAGGGGAGCAGACTGGACCCCAAAACGCCAGGCCCAGGGCGCAGCGGCGGCGATGGATGCTCCAGGCGGGGCGCTTGACGGAGCCGGGGACTCGGCCAGCCGAGGAGGAGGGAGCCGTGGGCCTTGGCGACCTGGCGGTGCGCAGGCCCCTGGCAGGAGCAGGGCGCAGGCCAGGCGGCGCCCCGCGCCCCGCGCGCCCCAGCCCGGCCGTCCCAGGCGGGAGTCTGCTCCGTTCCCCTCCACTCCCCCTAAAGCTGGAGGCGAGACTCGCTGGTGACCCTGCGCCTCGCCCCGCGCGGGTGGAGAGAAGCAGGCGCTGCCCGCCCGCGCTCTGTCTGGGGACAAAAGGCGTCGGCGCTCAGGCTCCCCCGGGCTGAGCCGCTGCGGCCTTTCGCACCCGCCTCCACCTGAGCGGAGAAGGGGGAGCAGGTGACAGTGGCTCGGAGTGGACAGCTCTGATGGATCCCGGAAACTGGACACCTCCGCGCGGAAGGACAGCGGGCCCAGCCCGCATATTTGCTCCCCAAATAACACTCTGCCCCCAAGGCCTCTCCAGCCGCCCCCATCCAGCCGCCCCCATCCAGCCGCTCTCCTACAAAGGGGTCCCCTGGATTTTTTATTTCCTTCTCATCTCTTTGCAAATCACCTGGCAGCTAGAAAAGGCTCACCCCTGCTGTCAACCTCTTGTCCTAAAAAAATTTAAAAAAAAAAAGATTCTGGTTTTCCTTCTACTAGGTCCGAGAAAGAATTCACTGGTTTCAACATTTGAAAAAAATATCTTTGACCTCTCCCTGGGTGTGCGATGTGCTTGGACCCCGCCCCCCCAGCCTCCTGTGTCCCCCCCAAACACACACAGATCCCCCCCACCCCCTGCACCTGGACACCCAGTCCCCAGAAGAAGAAAGAATCATCGTTTCCTGCAGCCTATCATTTCGGCCTCACAAATAACCACCGTGCAGCGAGCAACACCCCTGGCTTAAGAATATTGATAGATGATCATAGCGATATTCAGAATCGATCCTTTAATAGGCAGACGTCGTCCATCATGTCCCCGTCTCTGACAGCACAGTACTTCACTTAATAATATAATTAAGATGAGAACGGGGCGGGGGGCGGGGAGGGCAGAGGAGGCAGCAGGTATTGAGAGCGTCCAAAATTGCATCCTGGGTGTGGGAGGGGAAAGGAACTTTGGTCAAATATAACCCTTTTCCCAAAAGGTGGGGTCTTCCGGGTGCTTCCGTGGAGAGGTACCTTTTTTTTTTTTTGCCTTGACCCCCTCCCACTCTTATACACCTGTCTCCTCCCCCCCCAACCCCGTGATGATCCCCACCTCTCACAGGTGAGCAGAGAGTAAGCCCACCCCTTGGAGAAAAGAGATACAGGAGGATGAAGAGAAACGGAGCTAGGGTGGGTGCGTGTCCTGGGTTTAGAAATCTTTTTTTAAAAATCCATCCCTTTAGCCTTGAATCTGAAGGAAAACATTGTCCCAGAGCCCTAGAAACTGATGCTGTGGTTTGCTTCTTCCAAAAACAGTTAATGTGCTTGGCCGTGTTTTCAAAAGCACAGATAGATAAATCACAGCACATCTGCAGGCCTGTGAGCCCTCGTCTCCCCTGCCCTGTGCCGGCCACGTGCACCTTGCCCAGAACTGGTCTCCACGCAGGGGTGATGACCGGCCCTCTGCTCTGTGGGCAGAGCCGGTTGTCAGAGCGGCTGAAATCATTTCAAAGAGTGGAATATTAATCGAATCCATCAGAGCTGACACATGAGAAGTATTTGGAAGCCAGTCGTAATTTACAACTTTGTGATTAGTTAAGAATCGTCTGCCTTGTAACAGTAATTAATAACACTTAGAGAGGGACCATTTGGAAATCCTCTCCCCCCCTCTCATTCTCTCTCTTTTTTTTTTCCTCCCCTCTGTCTCTTAAGGAAGGAGGAGGAGGAGGAGGAGGAGGAGGAGGAGGAGGAGAGAGAGAGAGAGAGAGAGAGAGAGAGAGAGAGAGAGATCAGTAGAAAGAGGAAAAACACTGCGTCTTCTGTGAGGAGAACAAAACTGGAAAATATAAAAGAAAGAGGTGGGAGAGGAAAGATTAGCCTCCTGGGAGGCCCTCAGGAAATAAAGAAAATATAGGAGGAGGGGTAGTAAATCAGAAAATGAATTCCCTAACCATACCCCACGAGCAGGCTGGCTAAAGGTTGAATTTCAAATGGCCCAGAAACCTCATCCAAATGAACAGTGCTGCTGAAAAATCTCGAAAGTAGCTCAGCTCTGAATCGAGGCAGAGCTGGGGACATTGTCTGTTTTGTCGCTGTTAACAATGTGTGTCTTTATTGCCCAGGAGCGGACGTGTGCACGCTGTTTCCCCAATTCCGTCCCCAGAGACCCGGCTGGCTTTCATGTGCCAGCAGCCTCAAGTCTCCTCTTGGTCACCGACGGTCCCCTCCCCCTCCCCAGCCGCCCACTGATGGTTAGATTGTCTCAGCCCCACCTCAACAACACACCCGAAATAATGACTTGTTGAGAAACGAGAAATGATTTTCGTGTCTCGGCTCGGAAAACCACTCCGGTCCACAGGCTAGCGGTGTGACGAGGGAAAAAATGCATGGAAGAAATGCAGTCACTTTTCTGAACTTTTTTATGTGTTGTTGGATGGGGGGGATTTTTCAGGTTGGCGCCCCCCAAAAAATAAATTAATAAATAAATAAATAAAATAAAAAGATGGCGGAGAAAAAAAATAATAATAACTTTGGTGAACTTTATCTGGCCTTTATGATAAGCCCCAGTCTTGTCTTGTCTCTCGCTGAGCTCAGATTGGGTCTGCGAAAAGTAGCTAGAGATGGGGACTTATCGTCGGTCCCTAAATTACCAGACTCATGTGATAGAAGAGGTTAACGCATGGTCCCTATGCCCCGATCAGCTTCAGCGAACGCCTGTGTCCTCGGCACAAAGGCAGTTCGAAGAAATCTTAAAAACACACACACACGGATACACAAACACACTCGCCCACTTAAGCCGCAAATGCAATTCTTTCTGTTGCTGTTGTTGTTGTTGTTGTTCCTTCTGCCATTACGAACCCCCAGTGTCTTCCTAGGTTGGCCGGGAGGGTTGGCTCGGCCCGTGCTCAGGAGGCAGAACTTTGCCATTTTGCATCTTTGGTTTTTACCAGCAGTGAATGAAAGAATAAAGGGGTGGGTATGTGGAGTGTGTGTGTGTGTGGGGGGAGGACAAAGTGAACTAATTCAAATACAGCAGAATCCATTTGTAAATGAGGGACAAGGATGGAGGAGAAAGAACTATGGGTGGAGAACGGGCCTCCGGGGACAAAATCGACAACACTGTTTTCGAAAGGGGTAAGTTTTCCTCGCCGAGTCTCAGGATCCAGCAGGAATGTGGCAGAGTGTGCAACTTGTAAAGAGGAGGACCAGAAGAGGGGATGGGGCAGGGACAGGCCCCGAGCTCCCTTGCAAGGACACAGCTATGGAGATGCTAATGAGAGAAAATTAACCTTCGGGTTGTGTCTGTGACATGGGCCCTCAGCTGAATGCCTGAGCCAGGAGCTGCCAGCAGCTTCAGCTCTGCACCAACGCAATGAGATAATGGCTCCGAGACCCACCAGCCTGGGAGCCTACAAGCTCCGAACCACGGTTGTGGGCTGGGAATAAATAGTAAGAGCATCTTCTCCAAAAAAAGAAGAAAAAAGAAAGAAAAACAAATAAAAAAAGCAACCAGAACCAAGACCAGGTACAGGGGGCAAAACTGTAAACAGATGCTGGGCACCTTTGTCCAAACTCCGGAACCCCTCCGGGCTGGCACGTTGACGGAAAGGAGGAGCAGGGCCTGGGAAATGGGGTGTCTCTTCATTGGTGTTGCTCCAGCCTGTCACCAAAGGCCTGGATGACTGGGCCTCCGGGAGGCGAGGTGAGGGTTCAATGGATCAGATCTCCAGGAATGGGACCCCTGGGCCAGCAGCTCATCGCTCAGCCAGAGAGGGTGTCTTCCAAACGAACAGCGAGGAGTCCAGGAGGACAGACATCGAAACGGACGCACAAACAAACAGATTCCAAGGGACATTTGAAAAGCAGAGCGGCTGCGGGTACATGTCGCAGACACACACACACACACACACACACACACACACACACAGGGGTTTTATGAAACAAACAAGCCCACAACTAAACACACATCATAAACACATGTGCTTCTGCTGGCATAGAGAAATGATTTTGGGGTTCTGGTTGGGGCCCTTCTAGCCTTTATTACAGTGGTCTAGTTCTCTCTCTTTCTCTCTCTCTCATTTTCACAGAAACTCTGAAGTCGCCAGCGGAGAAGGGGCCTCCAGAGGCTATCCAGGGAGGGCTCCCTGTTGGAGGCACAAGGGTCGAATTTCCAAGTAGAGACATCAACAAACCGCAGTCTTAGTGACAGTGACAGCGCGCAATTATGTTTAATGTTGCCAAGGGGAAAGGGGAAATATAAAATTAGCGCAGAGAAAATGTTTCCCAGATCTCTCTTGGAATTAAGGCAGTGGCGGATGGATGGATGGGCAGGAGCTCTGGGTGGAAGCTGAGGGATCACCGGTGGGCAGGGCCACACTCGGGGGAGTCTGGGTGGAGGCCCCTCCCCGCCCTGGGAGTTCTCACTTCCTAGGACACAAAGGAAGCTTCTGGAGAGAAGTTAAGGACACCCCCACCCAATCATGTGGCTTGCTTCGGAGACCCACAGGAGGTTTTGGACGGCCATCCTGGTGGAGATGACAGTTAGCTGGCCTGCTCGGTCCCAGAGCCACCGTGTTTTTAAATGAATGATGAGGTGGTGAAGGGGTGGCTGGGCCTGGGAAGCAGAGAAGGAAACGGGGTGGGGGGGAGACACGTGGAGCCCCAGACTCCTCTCGCCAGCCATCCTTTTAGGAATCTGGGAGACGAGAGGAAGAGGATGCCAATGGGAAGTAGGAATTACTGAACACATCAGCAAGTCCATCTTCGGAACTTGCTATCAGCTGCGGTACAGGTGCGCAGGACTCCACAGCATTCTAGGGAGCCCCCAATGTCCTTGGCACCACCCCCCCTCCCCAGCCCCAGTCAGGGCCAAGGGCAAGACAGGCTGCTAGGCAGACTTGGGGATTGGCTCTGACAGAGGCAGGGAGGTGGGGACAGTGGCATTTTCAAGGAGGAAGCAGTTTCTGTTGAGTGCAGATTATTTCCTAAGATGCTTATTTAAAGAGACAGAGATGAGAGAGAGAGAGGGGGGGGGGGAGAGAGAGAGAGAGAGAGAGAGAGAGAGAGAGAGAGAGAGAATTAGAATATACACCCTAACCCTGTCCTGTCACGGTTATAAAGAATATAGTTTTGCCTCTGTCTCGAAAACATTGTATCGTGGTTTTTAAACAACACAGTTTTCCTTAGTGTCAAGTGAGGGGAGGGGAGATGAGAGAGAGTGAGAGAGAGAGAGAGAGAGAGAGAGAGAGAGAGAGAGGAGGAATAGAAAATTGATTTTCAAATAATACAGATTAAAAATAAATGTTTTTTTTTTTTTTAAAAAAACTACATCTGGCTGATAAAGACGGGAGGAGAGACAGCAGTCAGAGAGAGAAAAGGGGAGAAAACAGACAGCAGCAACCTGATTCTTGAAAGAAGAATCTATGCACAATCATCCGGAAAAACAACTTGGAGGGGAAAAAAAGCAATTGTTGTTTTTCTACACGGTCTCTCCATGCCTTTAGGACAAACCCGGGACACAGCGATACATCCGGGATACAGTTTTTCACTCGGATATTAGCAACAAGTATCAAAAGATCTAAACTAATTGATTGTCGAGGTCCTTGGCGCTTCTCCAAAGAGCAATATAGATTTAATTGTACGTGGCTTAAAAACTCCATTTCTGGTACAGTGTGGAACATGAAATAAAAGTCATACACCCTATTGGGGATCCCCACCCCACCTCCCCATAAACGTAAATACCCAAAGGACGCTTGCAAATTGTAGCTCCTACGCCTCATGGGTTAACAAACAAAACAGGCATCCGAGAAGGGTAGCCACATAATAAAATCTCAACTGTTAATCCATTGCATCTCATTCAGAAAGGGCCTGCGGTTGTGGGTGGGATGCTTTGCAGGGCGGGGGGGGGGGTGGCGGGGCGGGTGGGGGACCCCACATCAGACGCCGGACTGGTTCAAACGCGGTCCAGCTCAACCACACGCCTTGAAGAGGGGGACGGTCTGGCCTTCCCAGAGACACTGGACACGTCTCCCCGGAAACCGTGGCTGGAAGTCGCAGCCCAGCCTGGAGGCCGGGAGCTCCCCCTCTCTCGGGCCCGGCTGGCATCCCCCTGAGGGAGAGAGGGGGGCTGGAGGCAGGCGGAGCGCCCCACTGGGCTCGGCGAACGCCCCCTTCTGCCCCCTTCTCCAGGGCGGCACCCCCCCCCACGCATTATCTCCGTTCTCGGGGACCCCCAGTGGCTGCTGGCGTCTAGACCCAGGGCCCCCCCCCATACACACCCAGGCTCCCCTTCCCCTGGCCTGGGGCATCTCGGAGAAGGGACGAACGAGCCCCAGCTGCGCTTAGGATTCGGTCCCCGATGGGGCGCCACCGCCAAGCTCGCGGCCGTGCCCGGGCGTGGCCCCGCGGGCCGGCTGCAGGCCGGGGTCTGCGCCATTCCGCGTGAGCCGCCCCCTCCTCCCGCTGCCCGCGCGCCGGCCCCTGACACCGCAGCATTGAAGCCGGGCCCGGAGGTCCCCGAGGTCTCCGAGTGTGACAGTACTCAGCATAGCGGGTAGATGGCACAATTTTCTAACATTTAGAGAGAGGAGCCCACGCTGGGAGCAATAAGTCCATTTAAAAGCCCTTTATTTAAAAGGAACAAAGGTAAGTGACAAGCGGAGTACAGAGACATCTCAATGAAATTTCCAAAGAAGAAAGAGAAATCAGAGGCCAAAGCGAATGCGCACCGGGCTTGATGGAACAGGCCAGCACTTTCCTCCCCCTCAGAAAGAAAGATAAAAGACAAAAAAAAA
>PVKZ01003584.1:0-124412 GCA_004027375.1 Macroglossus sobrinus
TGTGTGTGTGTGTGTGTGTGTGTGTGTGTGTGTGTGTGTGTGTGTGTATACACACACACCACAGCTTCTTTAGCCAATTATCTATTGTAGGACACTTCAGTTGCTTCCATGTCCTTGTCACTATGAATAAAGCTGCTATGAACATAGGTGTACTATTTCTTTCAGATATGAGTTTCAAGGCTTTGGGATAAATACCCAGTGGAAAGATTGTTGGATCATATGGTAGGTCAATTCTTAGTTTTTTGAGGAGCCTCCATACCACTTTCCATGATGGCTGTACCAATTTGCAGTCCCACCAGCAGTGTATGAGGGTTCCTATTTCTCCACATCTTCTCCAACATTTGTTGTTACGTGTCCTGTTATTATAGCTAATCTAACAGGTGTGAGATGGTATCTAATTGAATATTAGGCCCTTATCAGAGGTGTTGTCTGCAAATTTATTTTCCCATTTGGATAGTTGTTTCTCTTTATGTTGTTGATGGTCTCTTTGGCTGAGAAGAAGCTTTTTAGTTTGATGTTTATTTTTGCTCTTACTTTCCTTGCTTTTGAGGTCAAATTCATAAAATCCTCTTTAAGCCCAAGGTCCATGAGTTTAGTTCCTATGTTTTCTTCTATGCACTTTATTTTTTCAGGTCTTATATTCAGATTCTTAATCCACTTTGAGTTAATTTTGGTGTGTGGTGATAGACAACAGACTAGTTTCATTCTGTTGCAGGTGGCTTTTCAGTTTTCCTAGCACCACTTATTGAAGAGGCTTTTCTTACCCCCACTGTATATTTTTGGCATTTTTGTTGAAAATTATTTACCCATATAAGTATAGATTTATTTCTGGACTCTCAATTATGTTCTACCGATGTCTGCTTTTCTGCTAATACCATGCCATTTTGATTACTGTCACTTTATAGTATATTTGAAGTCAGGCAGAGTGATGCCTCCAGCCTTGTTCTTTTTTCTCAAGATGGTTTTGGCAATTTAGGGTCTTTTTGTGGTTCCATACAAATCTGGTAATTTTGTTGTTCTATTTCTTTAAAAAATGCTGATGGGATTTTGATGAGGATTAAATCTGCATTAAATCTGTATAATTCTGTAAGTAATATGGTCATTTTAATTATGTTGATTCTTCCAATCCAAGAACACAGAATATCTTTCCATTTCTTTGTATCTTCTTTGATTTCTTTTAATAGGGTTTTGTAATTTTCATTATATAGGTCCTTCACATGTTTTGTTAGATTTATTCCTAGGTATTTTTTGTTGTTGTTGCTGCAGTTGCACAAGGAATTATTTTTTCCACTTCTTTTTTTGACAATTCATGATTAGAGTATAGGAATGCTATGGATTTTTGAACATTGATTTTGTATCCAGAAGCTTTACTGTATTTGCTTATTGTTTCTAGTATGTTCTTGCAGAGTCTTTAGAGTTTTCTATATAGAGAATCATGTGATCTGCAAAGAGTGACAGGTTGACTTCTTTGTTTTCTATTTGGATGCCTTTTATATCTTTCTCTTGCCTATTGCACTCACTAGGACCTCCAATTATTGAATAACAGTGATGAGAGTGCCTTGTTCCTGATCTTAGTGGAAAGGTTGTTAGTTTTTCACCATTAAGGATACTATTGGCTGAGTGATTGTCATAGATGGCCTTTATTGTGTTAAGGTACTTTCCTTCTATACTGATTTTGAGTTTTTATCATAAATGGATGCTGTATCTTGTCAAAAGTTTTTTCAGCATCTATTGATATAATCATATGATTTTTATTTTTAAATTGTTATGTGGTGAATCACATTAATTGATTTGCGTGTATTGAACCATCCTTATGCCCCTGAGGTAAAGCTCACTTGATTGTGGTGTATATGTTGCTGTATTCAGTTTGCTAGTATCTTATTTAGGATTTTTGCATCATTATTCATGAGAGATATTGGTTTGTAGTTTTCTTTTTTTGTGTTATCTTTACTAGGTTGTGGTATCAGGATGATATTAGCCTCATAAAATGAGTTGGGAAGTATTGCCTCCTCTTTGATTTTTTTGGAAGAGTTTGAGGAGAATAGGTATTAAATCTTTGAATGTTTGATAGAATTCTCTGGTGAAGCCATCTGGTTGGACTTTTACTTTTTGGTAGGTTTTTGATGATTGTTTCAATTTGCATACTGCTGATCGTCTTTTTAGATTTTCCAGTTCTTAATCCAGTCTAGGAAAGTTGTATCTCTCTAATTACTGATCCATTTCTTCTAGGTTATTGAATTTGGTGTTATATACTTTTTCATAGTAGTCTTGTATGATCCTTTGTATTTCTGCAGTGTCTGTTGTAATTTCCCCTCCTTCATTCCTGATTTTGTTTATTTGTGTTCTCACTTTTTTTTTCTTTAGTGAATCTAGCCAGGGTTTTGTTAATTTTATTAACCTTTTCAAAGAACCAGCACCTTATTTTATTTATTTTTTTTCTATTTTTTAGTCTTGTTTTTATTTCACTTATTTCTGGTCTAATTTTGATGATTTCTTTCCTTCCACTGACTTTAGGCTTCATTTGTTCTTCCTTTTCTAATTTTTTTTAGATGAAGCGTTAGGTTTCTTATTTGGTATTGTTCTTGTTTTTGGAGGTAGGCCTGTAATAATATGAACTTTCTTCTCATGACCACTTTGTCATGTCCCATAAGTTTTAATATATTGTACTATCATTATCATTCATTTTTATGTATCTCTTGATCTCCCTGTTTATCTCTCTCTGACCCAGTTATTCTTCAGTAGTATGTTATTTAATCTCCATTTATTTGTGATTCATTTTATTTTCTTATACAGTTAATCTCTAGTTTCAAAGCATTATGATCAGAGTATATGGTTGTTTGAATTTCAACCCTCTTATATTTGTTGAGACTATCTCTGTGTCCCAGTATGTGGTAGATTCTTGAGAATGTTTCATGTGCACTAGAGAAGAATGTATAAGCAGATGTTTTGGGATAGAAGGCTCTATAAATGTCTATTATGTCTAGTTGGTCTAATGTATTATTTATAAATGTTATTTCTTTATTGACTTTCTGTTTTGATGATATGTCTATATCTGACAGTGGGATATTTAGGTCCTCTACTATGATAGTGTTTTGGTCTGTTTTTTTCCTTTGGTTCTGTTATTAATTGCTTTATACATTTCAGGGCTCCCTGATTGGGAGCATAGATATTAATAAATGTTATGTCTTTTTGATGCATAATTCCCTTTATCATCATGAAGTGTCCCTCAGTATCTTTCTTTTCTTTTTTTATTTTGAAATCTATTTAGTCTGATATTAGTACTGCTTGTACTCCTACTTTTATCTAAATGCCATTTGCTTGAAATCTCATTTTCCATCCTTTCACTTTGAGGCAGAATATGGGTAGGTTTTGTTTTATGATCTATTCTGTAACTCCTTTTTATTGATGAGTTCAGTCCATTTACATTTAGGATGTTTATTAAAATATGAGGTTTTCTTATAGCCATTTTTCTTTTGTTTTTGGTAGCTTGGTGTTTCCATTGCTTCCTTGTCCTTGTGTTTCTGTTTTCTTTATTTTGGTTGTTTTTTTGTAGGTTTTCTGTCTGGTTCTTTTTGTTTTATGTTAAACACTTCAGTTCTAAATCTTTGGCCTGTGGTTACCATTACAAATATGTAAAGGATAGATGTAAATATACAATCGTCCCTTTTCTTCTGGGTGTGCCTTATTTCCATTCCCTTTCGTGAATTTGAATCTTTGAATCCTCCCCTTTTCAGTCATTTCCTCAATTTATATTCATTTATATCTTGCTATAGAAAATTTCTTTTTATTTTAAGCTTACAATGCTCTGTTCATAGTAAGCATTGCACTCCTCTGCTTTTATTAGCCTACTAGTCACTTTATTCCTAATTATGTTTTTTTTTTGTCATTTTGTTTTAGGTGAGCTGACCTCTTTCTGAATTTCTTGTAATGCAGGCCTCATATTGGAGAATTCCTTCAATTTTTATATATCTGGAAAGGTCTTTATTTCTCCTTCACATCTAAAGGAGAGCTTAGCTGGATACATTATTCTTGGCTGGTAGTTCCTTTCATTTAATAGTTTAAATATTTGATTCTACTTCTTTCTGGCTTTTATGATTTGTGCTGAGAAGTCTGATGATAATTTAATAGGTTTTCCTTTATAGGTTACTATCTTCTTTTCCCTGGTTGCCCTGAGAATTCTATATTTTTCATTAATTTTTGATAATGTTAATACAATGTATCTTTGTGAAGGCCTTTTAGGGTTGAGATAATTGGGTTTTCTGTTGACATTTTAAATTTCAAGCTCCAGCTCATTCCTTAGATTTGGCAAATTCTCATCAACTATTTGTCTGAAAATGCTTTCTAATTCCTGCTCCTTTTCCTTGTCTTTGAAAATGCCCATTATTCTTATGTTTCCTCTCATGATGGTATCAGCTAGTTCTTTTACTTTTCATTCACTATTTTTTATTTTTTGATTTTTCTCTTCTTTCTGATTTATTTCTAGATTTCTGTCTTTGATATCACTGATCCTTTTCTCCATTTGGTTTGACTCTATTTCCCAAACTTGTGATTTCATTTTTCAGTTGAATATTTCAATCTTTTTGCTGAAGAACTCATTCTGCTCATATAGTTGTTTTTTTTAACTCCTGAAATTGTTGATATGATTTATTTTGATCTCAGTTTTTTCAGAAGTGCCATCCTGAATTCTCTCATTTAAGTTGTAAATTTCTACGTCTATAAGCTTATTTTCTGGAAATTTTTCTTTTTCTTTCTGAGCTGCCTTGTCACCTTGGTTATTCCCAGTGTTTCTCTGCCTGGGCATTAATAGAAGTGTGTTCTGCTTTTTTTCTTTTTTTCCAGAAAGATTTATTATCTAATAGTCTCTAGCCTGTTGCAAATAAGGTGTTTTTCTTTTGATTTCCAGTAGGTGGCGTCTAAGCTTCTTGGATTTCTGCTTTATATAAAATGTTAATATCTTTTTTTTCCTTTATAGATGTTTAATTATGCTCATTACTCTCAATTTCCAGTCCTGTTAGTGTTAGTGACAGTTTCAGTAGTTTTTGCTCAGATTCCCATGGGGCTGGACGGCATTCTGTCTGGGAGAGTATGAGGGAAGGGCCCTCTATTTTGGGAGTTGAAGGCTGTGGCTCAGAATCAGTTTTGCCACCATAGCTTGTAAAAATCAACCACTGCTTGTTTCTCTGCCGTTCCCACTTTTCTGCCATCCCTGTTTCTCTTCCTTCTACCCTGATGATTGGGCACTGCTTCCTGTCACGTGGAGCTCACAGTACTTTCAGGCAGGGCTGTTCAGTGAACTTTCTCCTCTCCCCATTCTCCTATAGGGTGCTCCAGCTTTGAAAGGCAACTTCTTTGTTTCTCCCATTCCACTGCCTGACACCCAGGGTTCTGACCTATGGGAGCCCTTATGCACAGATCCCATGCTCAGCCATGCTGATGTGCAGTTTGGGTGTTTTTAAATGAGTTTTAGATGTTCAGCTTATTGTTGTTCCAAGAGGAGAGATCTGGGAATGTCTCCCATGCTGCTATGTTTAATCTATCCTCACTTTTTAAATTCTGTTTTCTTTTTGCTGTTCCAATTGGATGCTTTCTGCTACTTTGTTTTCATATCATTGATTTGATTCTCTGCTTCATCTAATCTGATGTTGATTCCATATAATGTGCTCTTCATTTCAGTTATAGAATTCATTTTTTTAATTTTCTAGCTCCTTCTTTATGTTTCCTATATTTTTGATGAAGTTCTCTCTCAGATCATCTATTCTCCTATTATGTTTATTAAGCATTATTATAACCAGTGTTTTGAACTGCTTATAATAGGTTGCTTGTCTTTATTTTGTTTAGTTCTCTTTCTAGAGCTTTGTCTCCTCATTTTGACTGCTCCTCCCACTGTATTTGTTTCTACATATTAAGTAGATCTGCTACATCTCCTAGTCTTGGCAGAGTATTCTTATGTAGTAGGTGTCCTGTGGGGCCTAGTGGCTCAGTTTCTATGTCACCTGAGCCAGGTGCTCCAGGTGTGTCCTTGTGTGTGTTGTGTGTATTCTCCAATTGTAGCTGAACTTTGATTGCTGTTGACAGATCAGTGGGTGAAATTAAACCTTAGGCTTACTGGCTATGAGGACTGGCCATGACTATAGAGGATAAGCTGTTTTGTGCAGGCTGATCCTATAAAGCAAGATTCACTTTAGTGGTGCTCTGGTACCTGCCGAATTTACCCTTTAGGTGTGGCATTTGTAGCACTAATTGGCTGGTGCTCTGTTATAGTCTGAAGCTGGCTACCAAGTGTATTATTTCTGAGCTTTCTTAAGAGAGACTTCATTGTTGTCCAAGGTTAGCCACTACTTGTATCTTGCCTGGAGCCTCCTTAGCTACAAAGTGATCTGTAGTTGGTAGCTGCTTGTTATGGGCTTGGAGGTACCTGGGAGTGGTTTTGCTGTGAATTGAAGCTGACTGCTACTAGGTCTGGGTTTGGGCTGCTTAGCAAGAGGTTCAGGGTACACTGAGGTCTGCTACTGTTTGTTAGGAGTTTGTGGATCTTTGAGAGATTTTGGGAAAATCCATAGTATGGGCCCAGGCTGACCTCTTGTGTGGATTAGCCTCCAAAAGAAGTTAGGGCCTGGTGCATGAATTAGGTGGGGCGGGGTCTCAAAGAATAACCAGGTAGGGTGAGAGTGGTATTAGCCGGGTTGATGTAGACTGGGATTTGACAGCCACCTATGCCTGCAGGCTATGTGTAGGAAGGTTTCAACAAAGGAACAATGGCACCTGCAAGCACTTTAATTCTGGAGAGAGCTGCTCCTCTAGCCCCTTGTCCTCAAACCAGACAATTCAGTCCCTCCCAGAACATCCCTCACACTTTTTAAGTTGCTGTTCTTTCTCTGGAGTATAGGATGAGTGTTTGTGAGCAAGTGAGTCTGTGTGCAGCCTTTTAAGAGAATGTCTGCATCTATTGCAACCCTTCTTCTCACCCGGACTGAGTCCCTGCTGATTTTCACAGCCAGTTGTTGTGGAAACTCCTATTCCCAGCACTGTTACTCCAAGCTGTGGAGCCCAGAGGGAGACTGAGACCCCTTACTCCTTAGGGTGGTACATCTGCAATCAAGATATCCCTCCCAACTCTTAACTGCCATTTGTGAGTGTGGAACCAGCTAGTTTCTCATTTCCATCACTCCTGACAGTCTTGTCATGCATGACATTTTTATATTCTTAGTTATAGAAGTATTGTTCAGTTAGTCTTCAGGTGATTTTCAAGTGTGATTCTACAATTTAGTTATAATTTTGATGGGGACATGGGACAAGGTGAACACAGTATTTCCCCACTCTGCCATCTTGACCAAAAGGCTGGTATATTGTCTGAGAAAACATGCAATGGCTAAACTGTAATCTCTTCCCAAAGTTTTAGTTTTTTTAAGATACATACCTAAACAGCATATTATTTAATCTAAAATATGTTATGACAATTCTTCCAGACACATTTTTTTTAAATTTGAAGCAGTTTTTTGATGACTCCTACTATTTGTTGTTATATAATTGCATCTATAAAGTATAACATAAAATCATGAAGTTCTGCAAAATAATCAGAAATTGTTGTCATGCCATACTCATTTGGAAACAGACTTTGTAAGGAAAGGATAAGATATAATCTCATTTGTATTACAATATGACAAAAATCAGTCATGGCTTAATTAATTCAGGGTTGTTTTCATTTTGGTTCCATGGGACAGATCTGTTAATAGAAACAATGTATAAATAAAGAAGATCCAGAAATGATGTTGAATATTGGTGGTGTTTAGGGGGAATGCTGTCAGACACTAAAGTCTGCAAAATATCATTTTTCCATGAGAGACAAAAGCTAGCTGCAGACAGATGCTCATAAGACCCCGACTTTGTTGAAGAAAACAGCTTTATGACTAGATGCACAATAACAGCAGACAGCTATTCAAAATAATTGTCAGGTGATATTTGGTGATGACAACCTGAAGAAAGTCATCAATGCAATTATTTCACACCAGATACGTCCAGTGAATCTGTCGAACCCTCTTGCCTGTTGTGAGTGAAATACTCATTATTATGAAATGCCAATATGACTTGCTAGTTTAATTTAATAAAAAATGACTTCAATTACAATTAATTGTTGTAATATCATTAATAATTTAATCAGAAACAATTAACTCAGTGGGTTAAAGTTTCAAATAAGTAAAATTATGTCTATAGAGAGATACTCTGACCTAGTATTTCAGACTATGTTCTTAACACTAGTTATTTCAGAAAAACTGACTGTAAATCAGGATGATGGCCTATTGTTGATCACTTTATTATGACATACACTGAAGAAGTTCTCAATAGTTCTATATACTTAATCAGTTGTTTCCCAGATGCATTTATTTTAGAACTAATAGTCATCATTCCTTTATTTCCTTCTATTGCTTCCCAAATACCCTGAAATTTCCTCTTTTTCCTTTCCCAATCTCTTCTGTTTAAAGCTCAGTTTAGTTATTTAGCTCTCAATTTTCTAAGGCTAAACCATGGTTTCAAAATTTTTTAGATTTTCATAAGACTTTGGTGTTAAAATGTTATATTATTTGATTAACATGATATTGACATTTTTTCTGATACATTTACAATATTATATTTCATGTGAGGTTTAAACAAGTATTTGTAGCAGGTCTGCTTCTTCCTTAAAAAGAAATCAGATTTTCATGAAACCACATCAATGATTCTAGGACAATTTATTTACCTGTAGCTTTGGCATACCTTGTTCTTACTCTCATCTTTACCTTTAAATACGGTTTCTTAAATAAATGTTTTGGTTTGGGAACACTGATTACATAAATAAATATTTCCTGGGCATCCATTATATGTAAGTAATTTGTGCAATCTGACCTAAATCATTGCCAACCTTATTGCTTATGACCACCCTTCTTAGAGACCTTACCACTTTTTTGCAGGGCTCTTCATCTATACCTTTTATCACAATGTGCTAGTTGCTTGGGATGCCATTTCTAGCTCCTCTACCTAATAAAGAACTACTATTTCTTCAAAGCTCAGCTAAGTTTGTCACTCTATCAAGAAGTATCCTCCCACTTCTCCAGGAAGATACAATCTCTTTTGTTATTTATTGTCATAGCTCTTTGTTGGAAAAAAAGAAAAAGGAAGTCAGTGGAGAGGAGATAGGTAATTCACACTCTGCTAAGGTATCAGTTCACAGACTACTTTTCAATTGCAATGGAGACAATGTACCTTTCCAGTGGAGATAACTTGCTTTCTTCACCCTGATCAAGTGATCAAATGTGGAACAAACTTGATATTGTATGTGTAAACTAAAATTAATTCTAGATTGTAATAAAAAATAAAAAGGATTTATTTGTGGAAAAAGGAGTTGCAGCACAGGAGACACAGATTCAGGTAGCAGCCTAATTGTGTTCCACCGAGAGGAAGGGGATGCAGCCTTTTGTAGCTTAAGTTCCTGCCCAGGTTCTTAGTTAGCTTCCTTTTATATTAATGAGATATCCAAATTGTGCATCTCTGATTGGACAAGGGCAGGTCTCAGTCTGTTGGTAGAAAACCAAAATTAGGATTTCCTTGCAGCTGTTAACTCAGACAGTGTAAACAAGTGGGTGTATTGTAGGAAGCTGAGTTCAATCTGAGGTTCTTCTCAGCATACTTAGTATGTGAAAAGCCTCTATTAGTAAATGGCTGCTAGTCTTTTGTTTATAAAATTTGGGTCCTTTGTTGACTATATGGAGTCCATCTTAGCAGATAAATTTCTTCTTGGGGTTCACATCAAATGAATCTTTCAGGGTCCGTATAAACCTGATGTGAGGTGATTTGAAGTACACATCATCTATGAAACATTCTCTTAAACATATTTGACCTAATCATTACTTTAAACCATAGCTTAAAATTATATAAATTGTAAATAAAAAAAATTAGAAAGATCAAGCTACAGTATAAGACAATATTCAGAGAAATACAGAATGCAACATATTGTATAAGAGAATGAGTCTGGTTTAGTCACGTACAGGTATACAAAATAGATTTCAGGACTATTGTTGTGAATGAAAAAAAGACTAAGAGACAAAATATCCAAATGTATGACGTAAAACATCATTAATCTTAGGTTATTCTTAAAATCATAAAATACATTTTAGAAACAATTGGGAGAAACTTGAATTAACAACTACTTAGATGATATTATATATTTTTGATAATTTCTTGAGTATGATAATGACATATTGTGGCTATAAATAAAAATGTTCTCATTCTTAGAAGATACATACTGTATCATCATGATATCTTTTACAGACTTTAATAAAGGTCATTTAAAAAATAAATAGCTACATTAAGTAAATGTGGCAAAAGCTAACAATTATTAAATTTAGATGTTGGGCATATGTATGTTTATTGTTCATTTAAATATTTCAGCATTGTAAATACAAATTTGGAAACATAAGAATAAATACATATGTGTTTTGTGTGTGCAATTTTATTTGTATATATGTATGCAATTTAATCTCTAGAAAGTCAATAAAAATTCATGTCTCAGGATTCTTTGTAAGTTCATATGATGCTACTTTGTAGAGGGTTGATGGGCCCTCAAATCGACCTGTGAAACAATGTCAGCTCATTTTGGATGGAAGTGTCCTTCCTTCCCCTAAAATATGTAACTTATGTACAGATTTTATGTGATGTCAGCAGAGTGATGGATGTTCCTAACACTGTGAAGGAATTATAGACATATGTTGCAATCTTAACTGTACAGACTGACATGAAATAAGAATGAACAGGGCATGGCAGTGAAACCTAGAATGAAAGTAGAGATCAGAAATCTAAGAGCAGGGAAAATTGTCAAAGTGTATGAAAAGGGGATTAAGAGAATGTTGAGCATAAGGAGACAGGATGTATAAAAGCCATGTGGCATAAGAATGTGCCATATGGTGCTAAAAGATGGCAAAGAAAGGGCAAGTGCCCTGAAGAGATGATGAAGGTAAAATCACATTGACAAGGACCAGACGGAGGTCAGCACAGCATAAGTGGGTGGCATTTCTGTCATAAGATGATGAGAAGCTTAGAAACAATTCAAAGCTAACAGGGTAGTAAAAATTTTTAAAAAATCAGCTTGAGTTGGTAAGTAGGGGATTTTGAGGTCAGGAAATGTCAAGTGATTTTAAGCCAAGTTAGCTTAGAAGAGTATAAAAATAAGAGCTTTGGAACTGACTAAATCTAATTTTAAATTCTGGCTTTGCTATTTTCTGCCCTGGGCAAATTGCATGGGTCTTAATTTCATCTCTTAAATCTCATAAGTCAAAATTTTGACTAAAGATAATAGGTGAGCAATAAAATTTTAATTTTATCCATAGAATTAATCAGATGTAATTTGATATATAGGTTAATTTGATTGTATATATCATGATCACATAACTTAATAGCAATTTAGAAAGGATTAAAATCTATTAGGAGTTTTAATGTTATTATTAACTCTCTCTGACGAGAGGAAAATGTATGGTTAAGTAGAGCAGAGAACAATCATAAAACAAAAAGCTCACACTGAATGAAGTCATGGGAATTGACCTCATTTATTATTCATATTGATTCAAAAATATTTATTGAGGATATGCTATATACATCAGGCATTATAATAATAATGAATGGGCTAATATTGAATAGGCAGTATGTCTGTCCTCCATGGATTTATAAGTCTCTGATTTATCTATTCATATGTTTCTTCAACAAAAACTTATTGAGCATTTTCTATATGCTTTTATTGGGTACCTTTTATGTACAACATTCCTAAAACTAATCACATATATGTGTTTTTACCTCAGGTTTTGTTTTTGAGGCAACCTACACCAAGAAAGTGCTAGAAACTGTGCTGCATAAAAGATATAAAGATGAATAAATTATGTTAACACCATTTGAAAAACTTGTAATCTGATCATTAGGGAAGGTCACACAAAAATTACAAGCACCAGGTAAAATATGACATTCCAGAAGAGTCACAAACTAAGCTCAAAAAAAGGAGAGATCACATAAATCATCTAATTTGCTAATAGGGAAGAAGCAATAGGACCATCTTGATGGAGAAAGTGACATTTGAGAGTTTAATGGATGAACGGAATTGCAAGAAGTTAAGATAATGTATTAGTTCCTCCTGGCTGCAGAAGCAAATTACCACAAACCGGGTGGCTTAAAATAAAAATTTATTTTCTCACAATTCAGGAGAACAGAAGTATGAAATCAAGGTGTCAGGATGTTTGTTTCCTTTTGGAGGCTTTGATGGAGAATCTGTTTATGCCTCCCAGCTTCTGGTGATTGTTGGCAATCATTGGTTTTCCTTGGTTTGTAGCCACATCATTCCAATCTCCCCCTTTACCTTCACAAAACATTCTCCTTAGTGTATCTCTGGGTGCCTCTCTTCTTCTAAAAGCACTAATCACTGGATTTAGGGCCCATACTAAATTCAGGATAATTCTATATCAAGATCCTTGGTGAATTACACCTGTAAAGACCCTGTTTCTAAATAAGGTCATATTCTAAGGTTTTGGATGAACATCAGTTTTATGGGAGACTTTATCCAACCCAATACAAATTAGGAGATAGGTCTTCTAGGTGGAGAAAAAAAGCCTGATCAAATGTACTTTAGGGATATGTTCACAGAGAAGAGTCATCCAGCTTATCTGGAAAGTATACAAGATGTGAAAAAAGAATGATATGGCCTCAAGAAAATTTTTAAACTTTTAATACTCAAAGCTAGTGTCCATGCTCTAATAATCCTTTTCTGTCCTCCAGTAGAGTTAGTTGTTCCTTCCTTTATATTCCCATCATATTTTGACCTTAGCTTTGTAATAGCATTCACATTATATTGTAACTTCATGTATACATATCTATTTTCAATAGATTCATTGGGAGTGCAATGGATTTGATTCTGTATTCCCAAGGCTTAGCACAATGTTGGGCATATAATAATCACTGAGTACTTGTGGAAGGGTGAGAGAAGAAGCAAGGAAGGAAGAAAGAAGGGGTAGGATGGATGGATGAATGGATGAATAGTTAGGCTTGCAATGGAATGCAGAGGGTCCTGAATGCCAGTTTGAGAGTTCTATACTTCATTGTGTAGGTAATGGGCAATTTCTGAAGGTTTCTAAATAGGGGGATAATGAATTATAATTATGCTTTAAAATGAAATATCTGATAATTGTATTTAATATGGATTGAAATAAAAGAAAAATCCCAAGAGAAAGATCAAGTTCAGAGGTAATTGGGATATACCAAAGATAGGAACTGAATACCCAAAAGAGCCCTGTACATTAGGGGTAGAAAGAATAAAATTAGAAGTAAAATTGTTCATTTTAGCTTAGTGATGGTACTTTTGTAGTTTTATTAACATAAAAAGTTAGGTAGAATAAACATAAGTAACTTTTTTATATAAATGAATAATTCACCTAGGGATATTTTTAAAGTTTAGGTAGAACATTCCAGAATCCAGTATTTGCCATTCAACTAGATATTTAGGTATAACTTTGAAGAGAACTAGTTTTAAGTTTGGTACTGGAGATCAATTAAATAGGGAAAGAACTTTTGTCATGGAGTAAGATTGCCTATAAAGAGAACAAGAAAAGGAATACCTTAAGGAGAGAACATTAAATGTAACCAATATTTAGGGAAATTGAGACGGAAAAAGAAACTGCAAAAGAATCAGAAGAGCAGTGAGAAAGTTCTGTGCATTTCTACTACTGCTCAGAAAAATTTAATGTGCATTTGTCTGTCTAAGTACAATATGCTCATTCTGGATTTCAAGTATTTTTATGATATGGCCACTTCAAATTATGCACAACAAATTACTTTTAAATTAGTACTCTCTATAATTTTTTTTTCTTGTCGTTGACATGCTCTGGGAAATAAATACTACTATGTCTATTTTGGCACATATCAATTTTGTTTTTGGAAAAAGATTGCATTTGAATAAATGTTTTGAGGTAGGCATTTAGGGCTATATCAGAACTCCCAAAGAACAAAATTATAGCACATTAAAGCTTTGTATTTAGAATTCCTTTTACTTTGGAATTTACCTCCTTTATAAACTTTTCTACTTTATGTAGTTGCTCTCTCCTCACACTCAGAAAGTATAGAAAACTGACCTGATACATTTATACAAAGGAGCCAGCAGATGTAGTTGGCAAAAGCACAGTATGTTTATCAGTACTTTCTCATTTTGTGCCTATGACAGACAACACATTATTAACCAATAATGACCAATATTCCTTCTGAACTCCTTGTAATCATTCACAATGTGACATTCCAGGACCTGAAATCCAATCAGTGGATGTCAGTTTGTGTGATAATAGGCATCTGCAATCTTATTAAACCATCAAGAATTACATACAAAATAAGGAGAAAACATGAACAGAGACGCTCATCCAAAACAATGTGTTATTATCAGGAATTCCAGAATTATAAAATCATTTTACTTGTTGCTGTCCTTCAAATCAGACAACATGAGTGAAAAACTATCTTTCAGAATAACCTAAGGGGAGGATAAAAGGAGATATTGTAATGCAACAGCCATGTTTAAAAATGAACTATAAAAAACTGGGGGAAAAAAGAGTCAAGGAATATTAAAGTAGAAAAGAGAAAAAACATTAAGGGAAAAATAGAAAAATCAGAAAGAAAATGTATGTAAGTGAAAGAAGTGAAGCAGGTGGAAAAGAAGCAGAAAACAGAATCTTTTCCTTTAAATGAAATTGTACATCAGCATCTCTCTGAGTTTTATAAAAATGTTGATAGCTATGTGCTGGTCCTTCTGATATTCAGCCCACTGAAGATGTATAGGTGATTCTGATTTAAAACAGCATTTATTGTGAGGCTCACAAAACCTGAATTCATCCATCTGGACATACATAGACTGGAAATTGGTTTTTATATTTTTAAAAAAGCAAACCTTTTCTTAATTGGTTTTACTAAAAGCTTTACTTTTAAGTAAATTATTTACAGATGATTTTTTGGGAGTTGGTTTGTTCTGAAAGTTAGGGTATTCCCATGCATTATGAAATACTATGTGTTTTATCATATGTTGATTCTTCTTAAATATTTATTGAACCTCCACAACTTGTCAGGCATTTATTAGTCAGCCTCACCCCTTAGCTAAAGCAAAAAATGGCCACTTGACTTACGGTTTGGAATCTATTTATATTGAGGGAGATTAAAAATTCATCAAGAGTGTCTCTATCTTTCTCAGAATCTTTTTACAATCATTTCTATTGTAAAAAGATCAACTAGATTTTGATTTAGGAGTCTCAAATTTAATTACTACTATTTTTCACCCTCCAACCACATGAAAAAAAATATATATATATATATATTTTATATATATATAAACTGTATCCTGATGGTAGTTAGTGAGTAAGTGTAGCACAAATTCTTTTCCTTTTCTCACTGTGATATTAACCTCGCACTACTGCATTCAAGCATAACTCTGAAGGCCTTCTCTGATGTTAGGCTTAATGGGAGAATTTAATAGTCCTGACTGCTGTCCTGATGTTTTCTAGTTGCTTAGGGCTGGTTGTCAGCAGCTTATTTAGAAACCCAGTAGGAAAGGTTAATTAGCAGGAAGAGTTGAAGAGTGCTACCTAGAGAGAGCAGGAGTTCTATGCCCACTGAGAGTCTGGAAGACAAATAAAGTTGTGAAGTATTTATTTTCTCTGTTGGGGAATCTTTTATTCTATGAGACTTGAGTTCAAACTGTGGCCAGCACCTTGTTGCCTCAACATGAGAGACACAGAATCAAAGTGTCCTGAAAATGAATGTTGGTTAGAATGGGGATCAGAGATTTGTCTTGCAGTCAGAAAGTCAAGATAGTTTTGTTGCTCTCCATGGTGAAAAGCTATTGATTGCTGCAAATAAGAGCTCGCTGTTTCCTGAAATTTAAGTTTATTCAGTGTTTTGCCCTTCCAGAGCCTCTTACTGTTAAGAATTGCTATGTGATTTAGCACTTGTTTAATATAAGATGGATTATTTGTGATCAGTCATAACTAGTCTTACAGGCTGCAAGTCTGCTGTCAAGGTGAAAGTGAAGAACACTTTACATAATGTAGATTTTACTGAGTAGTCATCTTCAAAGGGATCTTAGCACCACACATCCTGGAATGATCATCACTGTGTCTAACATTCAAAACTGACGAAGTGCTAGAACAGAAAAATTGTTTTTGTTTTTTTGTTTTTAATTTTTGCTACTGTACTAAAAAGCACTGTGGTTGTTTTAAACTGGAAAAATTAAAACAGCTTTACCAGAAAACTAATGTCTTCTAAACAGTATCAATTAAGTTTGCAATCATTGACACATATACTAGTGTGATGTCAGGGAAGAGAGTTAACCATGAGTGTGTCTGCCCAGTTCTCATATCTACAATCCCTTTAATAAGGGTCTGGGCATTCATAGCACAAGCTAAGAGCCACAGAGGTTGTTTGTGGTGTACACTTCTCCATTTCTAGCTTACATGGTAGTGTTTTTTTTTCTGAAATGCTTTATTTTTAAGCTTATAAAAGTGAAACCTAATGATAAATATCATTAATGTTTTTAAAAACTATTTTTAGAAAATTTTTCAGTTTACAACAAAATTGAGAGGAAGGTATAGAGATTTTCAGTATATCCTCTACCCATATTACCAACATCACTCACCAGAACAGTACTTCTCTCTTTTTTTTTTTAATCAAGGATGACTCTACATTGACCCATCATTATCAGCTAAAGTCCATAGTTTATGGTGTACCCTAGAATTCACTCTTGATATTGTATATCGTATGGGTTTGGACAAATGTGTAATGATACTTCCATTATTATATTATACAGAGTGTTTTTACTGCACTACAGATCCTCTGCATTCTGATTATTCATCCTTCTCCATGCCTACACTTGGCAACCATGGACCCTTCTATTGTCTTCATAGTTTTGCCTGCTACCGAATGTCTTGTAGTTGGAATCATACGATATGTTGCCTTCTAAAATTGGCTTTTTTCACTTAGTAATATGCATTTAAACTTTTTCCATATCTTCCTGACTTGATAGCTAACTTATTTTTAACACTAAATAATATTTCATTGTCTGGATGTACCACAACTTATTTATCCATTCACCTACTGAAGGACATCTTGATTGTTTTTAAGTTCTGGCAACTATGAATAAAGCTGCTATAAACATCTTTGTGCAGGCTTTTGTGGACATGCTTTCAACTTCTCTGGATAATATAAAATATATGTGTAAATAAACATAAGTAAATACATTGTTGCTATTATTATTTTAAAGAAATTGTTATCCATTAAATTAATTAAGAATAAGAAAAATAAATTTTTTATTTTACTTTCACTTATTCCTTTTTTGATGCTCTTCCTTTTTTAAGATCTGAGTTTCTGACCTCTATTTTTTACTTTCTCTCTAAAAAACATCTCTCAACATTCCCTACAGGGCAGGTCTACTAATAATAAATTCTCTCAGTTTTTGTCTAAGAAAATTTTTATTTTTCCTTAACTTTTGAAGAAAAATTTTAGTGTACAGAATTCTAGGTTGGTGGTTCTCTTTCTCTCAACACTTTAAACATTTCACTCCACTCCCTTTTTGCATGCATAATTTTCAGTAGAAATCAAATGTAATTTTTTCATCTCTATAGGTAAAGTTGTTTCTTCATTCAGATTTTCAAAGTTTTTTTGTTGTTGTTTTTGTTTTTATTTTCTAATCTTTGGTTTTCTGTATTTTGTAAATGAAATACCAAAGTGTAGTTTTTGTTTTTTGTTTTCTGTTTTTTAATTTATCCTGCTTGATGTTATCTGAGCTTCCTGAATTTGTTGTTTGGTAGCTGACATTTATTTTGGGGAAAATTTACAGTCATTATTGTTTAAAATATTTTTTCTTTTCTTTTCTTTCTCCTCTATCTAGTATTCTCTTCATTTTTTTTATATTACAATCTTATAGTTGTTTCACATTTCTTGGATTCCGCCCCCCTCAATCTTTATTCTCTTTGCTTTTCTGTTTTTAGGGATTCTATTGACATATCTCTAGGTCAGAAATTCTTTCCTCAGATATTTCCAGTCTACTAATAAGCACATCAAAGGCATTCTTCATTTGTCATACAGTTTTATCTCTAGCATTTATTTTTGGTACTTTCTTAAGATTTTTATCTCTCTGCTTGCATTACCCACCTGTTCTTGCAGGTCATATACTTTATCTATTAAAACCCTTAGCGTATTCATCATAATTGTTTTAAATTTCTAGTCTTATAATTCCAACATCCCTTTTATATCTGTTTCTAATGCTTACTTTGTGTCTTCAAATTGAGTTGTTTTGTCTTTTGGTATGTGTTGTAATTTTTCTGGATAGCTTGACATGTTGTACTGAGAAAAAGGAACTTATGTAAATAGGCCTTTAGTAACATGAGAATGAGATGGGAGAGTAGTGGGGGACCATATCCTATCATCCTATGATTAAGTCTCAGTCTTTAATTGAGCTTGTACTTCTGGACTTGAACTTCACAAGTAGTTTCTCATTTCTTTTCTTCACTCTCATATAGGTCAGCATGGCTAAAATGGCTTGGAGTTGGGTACTTCCCTTCTCCATGTCAATTAGACTTTGAAAATACCCCAGGCAGGTTAGGCTTTGGTTAACTGATTTTCCCTGAGTGCAGGACTTGTTAAGAAGAACATGGTGCTCTAGTATATTACAAATGGCTCATTTACCTCTTCCTCAACCAGTACCCTGTTATTTACTATGGGAACCTGGTCAAGTACCTGAATCATAAAATGTTGTGAGACACCCCCCATGACCATTTCTCCATGGAGTTTTAACTCTTGAAGTTGTTTATACTGAGTCTCCAGCAATTCGTCATTACAATATGGTTTTTCTACCCCCATACTAATTTCCGTGGTGCTTTACAACTCATGAGTCTTTGTTGCAACACCCTACATTTGCCTTTCAGTCTCTTCAACTTGAGGCAATAATTTACCTTGTGTTCTCCCTTCTTTTATGAATTGAAGAAGAGTTGTTAATTTTTCTTTTTCTTTTTTTTTTTTTACTTGTTAGGACAATGTGGCATTTTCCATGCTCCTTACATGTACAACTAGATTGAACTATTTTTTGAACCCATAAAGTATGACATCATTAATATTTTGACAATGTATTTTCTTTATATAGCTTTTCTTAGTTTATTTTTATTTTTATATTTATTAAAAAGCCCTTTTGAGTAACTTAGCACATTTTAAAACATTTATCACAATTATGTGTATGTCGAAACGGAAATTAAAAAAACAATGAATGGGTTACGATGTTTTAAAATATTTTTATTTTTCAATTACTGTGGACATGATATTGTATTAGATTCAGGTGTACAACAATGAATAGACATTTATGTAACATACAAAGTGATCACTCTGATAAATCTAGTGCCTATTCGACACTGCATATAGTTATTACAATATTATTGCCTATGTGACTCATGCTATACTTTACATCCTCATAACTATTTTGTAACTACCAATCTGTACTTCTTAATCTATTTCTCTTTTCCATTCATCCCTGAACCCCTTCACATTTGGCAACCATTAAAATGTTCTCTGTATCTATAAATTTGTCTCTTTTGTTTATTTTATTCTTTCAATTCAACATGTAAGTAAAATGATATAGCATTTGTCTTTCTCTGTCTGACTTACTCCACTCAGCACAGTACCCTCTAGGTCCATTCATGTTATTGCAGACAGCAAAATTTCATTCTTATTTTTATGGCTGAGTAATATTCCATTGAATATATGTACCACCTCCTCTTTACCCATTCATCCATTGATGAACACCCAGGTTGCCTTCATGTATTGACCATTATAAATAATGCTGCAATGAACATATGATTCACATGTCCCTTCAAAGTAGTGTTTGGGTTTCTTTAGATAAATATTCAGAAGTGAGATTAATGAGTCTTTTTTTGTCTCTTGTTATAGCCTTTGTTTTAAAGTCTATTTCATTCCGTGTAAGTATTATTATTCCAGTTTTTTTTGTTCATTTGTTTTTGTTTTCATAAAACATATTTTTCCATCCTTTATGTTTAGTCTGCATGTCTTTTGATCTGAAGTGAGTCTCTTGTAAGCAGCCTATGTAAGGGGCTTGTTTTCTTATCCATTCAGCCATCCTATCTTTTTATTAGAGCACCTAATTCACCTACATTCCAAGTAGTCATTGACAGATATGTAGTTACTGCCATTTTATTATTCGTATTTGCCATTTTTTTCTTTTTTATTTTTCTTCTTAAAGAAATCCCTCTAACATTTCCTGTAATATTGGATTGAGAGTGATGAATGCCTTTAGTTTTCTTCTTGTCTGGTAAGCTCTTTATCTGTCCTTCATTTCTGAACACTAGCTTTGTGGGTAGAATTTTGTTTATAGGCCCTTGTTTTTCATCACTTTGAATATTTCATGCCAATACATTCTGGCCTGCAAAGTTTCTGTTGAGAAATTAGTTATTGTCTTATGGCTGCTCCCTTGTGGTAACTAATTGCTTTTATCTTGCTGCTTTTAAGATTTTTCTCTTTGTCTTTAACCTGTGGCATTTTAATTATGATGTGTCTTGGTGTGAGACTCTTTAGGTTCTTCTTGTTTGGCAGTTTCTATGCTTCCTGAGCTTATATGTCTATATCCTTCACCAAGTTAAGGAATTATTTTGTCATTATTTCTTAAAATAGGTTTTCAATTCCTTGCTCTTTCTCTTCTCCTTCTGGTAGCCCTATAAGAATGTTGTTATGCTTGATATTGTCCCACAGACCCCTTAAACCATCCTAATTATTTTTGATATTTTTTTATGTTATTGTTCTGATTATTTTCTGCTAACATAGCTCTTAAATCACTGATTTGATCTTCTGCTTCATCTAATCCAGTGTTGATTCCTTCTAAGGTATTCTTAATTTCAGTTACTGTATTCTTCATTTTTGACTATTGTGTGTTCCATCTCTATTTTTTTATGTTTCTAACTCTTTGTTAAAGTTCTTGCTAAGTTCATCTATTCTTCCCCTAAGTTCATTGAGCATCCTTATAACCAGTATTTTGAACTCTGCATCTGTTAGATTGCTTGTCTCCATTTTGTTTAGTTATTTTTTCTGGAGCTTTGTTCTGTTCTTTTATTTAGGACATGTTGTCTCCCTATTTTGGCTGTCTCCCTGTGTTTGTTTCTATGTAGTAGGTAAAGTTTTTGGTCTTCCAGTCTTAAGAGTAGCTGTATGTAGTAGGTGTCAAGTGGGATCCAGTAGTTTAGTGTATCTGGTCACCTGAACCAAGTGCTCCAAATGTGTTCTTTGTATGAGTCATGGGTGCTCTCTTGTTGTAGTTGAGCCTTAGATGCTATTTGCACATCAGTGGGAGGAATTGGTTCTCGGGCTGATTGTTTGTGAAGGTTGACTGTTGACTACAGTAGAGGAGCTGTTGTGCAGGGGTTGACCCTACAGAGTAGGATTTGCTTTATGTGGATGTGTCATTCTTGAATGTGGCCACAAGTAGTTCTCCTGAAATTAATGAAATTAATGATTTGATACAATCTATTGTCTTTTCTAAAATAATGTCTGATATTTGCATTAAACTTTAATACCTTATTAGAAATAATTATTTATATCACTGCTCACTTTTAATCTCATCTAATACCTTTATTATTATTTTATTTGTTAGTCAGCTGGAGCACATCTTCCATTAATTGTGTCAAAAGAGTTATGTGGGTGATATACTTTCTGAATTCTTGGATGTCTGAGAGAGTCATGGCAACCCTAGGTATGAGCCACAGTCTGCTTTTGGCCTTTTTGAGGTAAGGAAACATTAAAAGGGGAGCTTTTCAATACTTCATCTATTCCTAATGATAGTGTTCTTTCAGAAAACTGCAAGAAACTGTCCTCCAGGTCTTCCTTTACTCAGATTCTATCTTCATTTTACCTGGTGGAAATCCTTGATATTTCATGTCAGTATCGGATATAACATATTATAGATTCCAGAACTTAACTGATGTAGGTTTCATAATATTTTTATATTTTAGTGGTAATTTCTGTAAGATTCTGAAGGGGTGTGTGTGTGTGTGTGTGTGTGTGTGTGTGTGTGTACATGAGGTAAGGAGAAGATTCAATGAATAAAATAAAAGTTAAATGCCTGTGCTTATATTGTCATTGCACTATAAACATTGTTACATCTAATTCAACTTTCTAGAGCTCTTATGTCTAGCTGTGTAGTGTGCCATTAAAAAAACGGTTGATAAATTTAAATGGCCAGAATGAGTTATGTGGTTTGATAAACTGGGCTATCTTAGGCTGTAACTGATTTAATAGACTGACAAGACTTGTTTTACCCAAACTATCCCCTTAGGGATTGATTTCACTGTTCCCTCTCTCTATTCTTTGTTTACTGTCTTACAACTTGAGTTTATCTACCCCTCTGGGAAGTTAATAAACCAAAGAAGATAAATGTGAAACTGCCTATCAATAGAAAGCAATCATACTAACATTTACTGAATATTTAATATATACCAGGCACTTCAATATCTCATAGAGAACCAACTGTGGGGTTAGGGATTAGTATGTGCTGCTGATATCCATTAGCAGTATTATCACGCATGTCGCCCCTGCTACCACACACAGATAGCCATCAAAAGCAACTTTCCCTGTACTGTAGTTGCTAAAGTATTGTTTCCATTTTAAGAGGTTCTTTTATCCATCTGCCAACACACAGATCATGAACTAATAATTGTATGACCTAGAAAAAGGACTAAAATGTAAAATTCAAAAAGAAATAGAATTAGAGTAGGTTCAGGAATTAGTTTCTAAAACAAAATGGATCAAAGGAAGATCTCTAGTACCTTCTCATAATTGTATTGTTTATATACTTTGTGTACTGGTGGTTCATATTAACTACAGGAGATCCTCTACAATTTTCATAAGGTTTATCAATGGTCCAAATTGTTTCCAGTTATTTCCACTGGAAATAATAACTTTCCAGTTCCATTACTGTGTGCATCATGAGATATTACTATCACATTAACTTGTAGTGAGACAAAATATTTAACTCACAGTACCACAATGCATTACAATGCATTCTTCTTATGAAATTTTCTGACCGTCTGTTCATTATTAAAATGAAAGGTCATGAATGTACTGCCTAGAACCAATGAATGCCACATAACTGTGCTCATATAATTTCACCAAATCAACTTTTTGCTGGGCCACTCCATAACTGTAAACTCACATAGACAAATATAAGCATATACATGTTTATTTTGGGGAGAAGAAAAGGATTCAGAGAAGAAGGTAAAAGAATAATAAGTAAACAATAATTGAGTGACTATTATGTACTTAATACTTTCCATGTGTTATTTAATGCCCAAACTACTTTATGAATCATCTCCCATTTCTCTCTTTTTCCAAATCCAGAAATAAAAAACTCAGAAAAGCTACATTATTTGCTGAGGGTAATGTAGCCCATCAGAGTTAACGTATCTCTAAAGTTCCAGGTTTTTCTATTTGAATCAGAAACAACCTCTATTTCACTATCTATAAAACTTTCCTCATCATAAGCAAACTTCCAGCTTCGTATATGAACATTTCTATCTTGCATTCAAATAAGTCATTCTTAATTTTAATTTTAAAATATTAATTAGATTAGCTGACAAATATAAAGAAACCCCTTTCTGCAATTTAGTGTTTGTATAGTTAAGCAAAAATCAAATCGAGGTGTATCTAACAAATGCAATTTGTTTTTTTTATAAATGCTAAGTTATTTAGACTTAAACTTGAGTTATTAGTAATAGAAATTTGATTTAGGGCTAGATCAAAATCAACCATACATAGATGAAAATACCTAAGGGAAGAGAAACCATAAAGAGTGTAAATAAAGAACAAAGGAAAAGCTTACATTATTTTTCTGTTCTATGTCTGTGGCCAAAATTATTTCCACTGTCATTAAAAGAAGAAAGGTTCATCTTGTTTTCTGTAAAAAAGAAAGACCACGGGAGACTGAGATGAGCAGAACCCATTTTAAAAACTCAAATTAACCTCAGATGTTAGACTCCTCTCAGTGGGAGGTTGATAACAATTAGTCAAACATCAAAGCTGATATAATCAAAATGCTACACATAAATATACATTTAAGGAGACATTAAAGGAAAACAAACACAATTTAGAAGAAATGATTAAACTATAAATTAAAACAAGACAAATTAATAAAGTTTTGTTTTCTAATTAACATTTCATGTTTTTCTTTGCCGATTTTAACCTCACAGTATTAGGCTCTTTCCAAGAGATAACACTTGGACATAGAAAGAGATCTTAAACCAACCAACATAAAATATTTGTAATTTAAGTAGGAAGCAATATTAATTAGTCAATAATAAAACTTAGTATCTTTCACCTAAACAAGTTCTTAAACACTCAAAGAATAATAGCAGCTAATAGTAAGCATTTATAATAGGTCTGGCCCAATGAAAAGTACTTTATATGCATTTCATGGCACTCCTGTTGTGGACTAGCCACCATTTCAGGATTAATAGGGAGACAAAGTATTTCTCTTTCAGAGCACCTGATTGAGAAAAGGCAGTCAGTAGAGCTGGGGCCAGAAGTACCTCTCTGCATGTGTAGTGGCATAGTGTCAACACCTGACATAGCAGCCTGGTGCATATGCAACCAGGCTTAATAATCATAAATTGTCCTATTTAAAAAATGTGTACAATAGCAAGTCAGAGGCAGTATGCAAAACACAGCCAAACCAGAACTAAGATTCCTATCCATGATTAGGGCCTCTGTTCATGTGTTCATTCTCACATTCAACAGATATTTACTGAGCACCTCCTATGTACCAAGTGCCGAATTAGATGATGAGAATATGAAGATAAATATGACATATTTTCTATTCCCAAGGAGCTCCCAGGATAGTTAGTATAAAAGACAGATTCCAGATAAATAAGTCCCAATAAAGTGTAGTTGTAAAAAAGGTAGAAGTACTAGGTAAAAAGAAGGGGTTCCCCCTAAATATGTCAAGAGAGGACAAACTGAGTTGTTGCAGTAGACAAGGGAAAAAATAATATTTCAGGCAAATGAAACAGCATTCACAAAGCATTTGGTCATAAACTAGCATGATTGGCATGGTGACTTTTGGGACCTCAAAATAATTAAAATGAAGAGGCAGCATAGACTGATTGTAAAGTGATTTATAGATATTTAAATAGCTTAGAGATTATTCCCTTATCCATTCAGCCACCCTATGTCTTAATGGATAAATAAAGAAGTGGTCTCGTGGTCTCTCTCTCTCTCTCTCTCTCTTTCTCTCTCTCTCTCTCTCTCTCTCTATATATATATATATATATATATATATATATATATATATATATAGATAGATAGATAGATAGATAGATATAGATATATATATAGATATATAGATATAGATATAGATAGAGATAGATATAGATATAGATATATTTATATAGAGAGAGATAAAGAGAGAAATATATAAATATATATTTATATAGGTATAAATATATATATTTATACAATGGAATATTACTCAGCCATGAAAAAGAATAAAACAATGAAGAAAAGAAAGCCCCTTCAAAATGGTGCTGGAAAATTGGAAAGCCACATGTAAAATAATGAAACTAGACTTCTGTCACCATACACCAATATTAATTAAAAATAGATCAAAGACCTAAATATAAGACCTGAGACAATAAATTTCATAGAAGAAAATATAAGTACTAAACTTATGAACTTTGAATTTAGAAAGAATTTTATGAATTTGACTTCAAAGTCAAGGGAAGTAAAAGCAAAAATAAATGAATGGGACCACATCAAAGTAAAAAAGCTTCTCATCAGTAAAAGAAACCGTCAACAACAACAAAAAAAGAGGCAACCAACTGAATGAGAGAACATATTTGCAAACAATACATCCTAATAAGGGGCTAATATCCAAAATATAAAAAGAATTCATACAACTCAACAACACCAAAACAAACAATCTAATTTTAAAAAGAGGCAGAGGACCTCAATAGAAACCTCTTCCAAAAAGACATACAAGCATCCAACACACATATGAAAAGATGATCATCTTCACTAGCTATTAGAGAAATGCAAATCAAAACCACAATGAGGTACCAATCTTAAACCTATGAAAATTTCTATCATCGACAAGAAAAGTAATAACAAGAATTGAAGAGGTTCTGGGGAAAAAGAAACCCTCATACATTGGTGGTAAGACTGCGAGCTTAGATTGTTCTGTAGGAGACTGAATGTAAAACCAAATGAAAACAGAACTATAATCTAATTTGTACCCTGGGAAATTTAATTCTGGTGAAAATGTGGATAGTAGATTATACAAAGGCATGTACAAGGTATTCTGATTATTATTATATGGGATAGTTGGACATTGAAAAAAAAAAGTCTGCAACACTGCCTATACATGAATTATGTAATGAGATATCTTCACTTGTTCTTCTTTTATGCTCTTAATTATGTTAGGCACATGCATATTTATGGGTGTATTGATGTACTTTTTTAATGCTATTTTCCAGAGATCTTTATAATTTCTAGCATTATTGCTCTAAGCAACAAGCAGAAAATTGAAACTACATTTTAACAGTAAGGCATACCTATATTTACATAAAAGAGGGTTCACCTTTCTTAATTTAATTTAAATTTTTAATTTTTAAATTAGAGTTGACATTTAATATTATTTTACATTAGTTTCAGGTGTACAGCATACTGGTTAGTCATTTACATAATTTATGAAGTGATCCCCCTGATTAGTCTAGTACCCACCTGGCACTATAAATAGTTATCACAATATTATTGACAATATTCCCTATACTGCACTTCATATCTATTTGACAGTTTTCTAACTACCAATTTATACTTCTTAATCCTGTCACCTTTCTTACCCAGTCCCCCAACCCTCTCCCATATGGCAACCACCAGAGTGTTTTCTGTCTCTATGAATCTGTTTTTATTTTATTTGTTCATTTATTTTGTTCATTAGATTCCACATATAAGTGATATCATATGGTATTTGTCTTTCTCTGACTGACTTATTCACTTAGCATAATATAGTCTAGATGCATTTATGTCATTGCAAATGATAAAATTTTACCTTTTTAATGGCTGGGTAATATTCCACTATATATATACCACATCTTCTTTATCCAATCGTCTATTAATGAGTACTTATATTGTTGCTTCCATATCTTGGCTATTGTAAATAGTGCTGCAAATATTTTTTCAAATTAATGTTTGTTTGTTTGTTTGTTTCAGATGAATATCCAGAAGTGCAATTGCTGGGTCATAGGTAGTTCTATTAGGAGTTTTTTTTTAAGAAACCTCCAAACTGTTTCCCACAGCAACTATACCAATTTACAATCCCACCAAGAGTGCATGAAGGTTACTTTTTCTCTACATCCTCCTCAACAGTTGTTTTTTGATTTATTGATTATAGTCATTCTGACAGCTGTGAAGTAATATCTCATGGTGGTCTTAATTTTTATTTCTCTGATAATTAGTGAGTTTGATCACCTTTTCATATAGCTATTGGCCATATGTATGTCCTCTTTGGATAAATGCCTTTTCGGGTCCTCTGCCCATTTTTCACATTGGATTGTTTCTGTTTTTGTTGCTGAGTTGTATGAGTTCTTTACAACTTTTGGATATTAACTTCTTATCAAATGTATCATAGGCAAATATCTTCTCCCATTCAGTAGGTTGTCTTTCACTTTGCTGATAGCTTTACTTTGCTGTACAAAAACTTTTAGGTTTTTTTTTTTTTGATGTAGTCTCATTTGTTTATTTTTTCTTTTGTTTCCCTTGCCCAAGGAGAAACATTACTAAGAGCAATGTCAGAGAGTTGACTGCCTATATTTTCTTCTAGAAGTTTTACAAATTGGGATCTTATGTTTAAGTCTTTAATCCATTTTGAGTTTATTATTGTATGTGGTGTAAGAAGGTAATCCAGATTCATTTTTTGCATGCATCTGTCCAATTGTCTCAACACCATTTATTGAATAGAATGTTTTTGTTCCATTGTACATTCTTGCATGCTTTGTCATAGATTAAATGACCATATAGGTGTAGATGTACTTGGGGGTGCTATTCTATTTCATTGATCTATGTGTCTGTTTTTGTGCCCATACTATTATTATAATTACTATAATCTTGTAGTATCATTGATACCAGGTAGCATGATATCTCAAACTTTGTTCTGTCTCAAGACTGTCAGGGTATTTTATGGCTCCATATAAATTTCAGAATTATTTGCTCTACTTCTGTGAAAAATGCCATTTCTTTTTTTTTTTTTTTTTTTTTGATAGGGAGTACATTGAATCTATAGATTGCTTTGTCTAGTATGGACATTTTAATGATGTTCATTCTTTGTGACCATGATATATGCTCTATTTATTTATATCATCTTCATTTTCTTTCTTCAATAATTTATAACTTCTTGAATACAGGTCTTTTACCTCTCTGGTTAAAGTTATTCCTAGATATCTTACATTTTAGTAAAATTATAAATAAATTTTTTTCATTTCTCTTTTTGATAGTTCATTATTGACGTGTAGATATGCAACCAATTTCTGAATTTTAATTTTGTATCATGCTACTCTATCAAATTTATTTATTAGTTCAAATAATTTTTGGTGGAATCTTTAAGGTTTTCTCTATATGGTATCATGTCATCTTCAAATAATGACAGTTTTACTTTTTTCTTTCCAATTTGAATGTCTTTTTTTTTTTGTCTGATTGCTGTAGCTAGGAATTCTTGTACCATGTGTTGAATAATAGTGGTAAAAGTGGACACCCTTGTATTATTTCTGATCTTAAGGAAAATGCTATTAGCTTCCCCTGTTTAGTATGATGTTAGCTGTGTGTTTGTCATATTTGGTCTTTAGTATGTTGAGATATGTTCTCTCTATTCCCACTTTGCCAAAAGTTATTATAAATAAATGTGAAATTTTGTCAAATGTTTTTTTTTCTGCATCTGTTGATATCATTATTTTTATCTTTCAATTTTTTAATTGAAAAAATTGGTATATCATATTAATTGATTTGCAGGTATTGAAACAACCTGAATCCCAGGAATAAATCCTCCTTGATCATGGTATATGATCTTTTTAACGTCTTGCTAAATTCCATTTGGTAGTATTTTGTTGAGAATTTTTACATCTCTGTTCATAAGGGATATTATATAATTTCTTTTCTTTTTTGTAATGTCTTTGTCTGGTTTTGGAATCTGGATAATGGTGACCTCATAAAATGAGCTTGGGCACTTTACCTCCTCTTAAAATTTTTGTGTTAGTTTGAGAAGAATAGATTTAACTTCTCTTTGAATGTTTGGTAAAATTCACCAGTGAAGTCATCTATCTAGTCCAGGACTTGTTTGTTGGGAGTTTTTTCATTACTTATTCCATTTCTTTAGTACTAATTAACAAGTTCAAATTTTCTTTTTCTTCTTGACTCAGTCTTGAGAGATTGTATGTTTCTAGGAATTTATCCATTTCTTTCAGATTGTCCGATTTGTTGGCATAAAGTTGCTCGTAATATTTTCTTGTACTCCTTTGTATTTCTATAGAGCTAGTTGTCACCCTCTTTCATTTCTGGTTTATTTGGATATTCTATCCTTTTTTCTTGATTAGTCAGATTAAAGGTTTACCAATTTTGTTCACTTTTTCAAAGAACAAGCTCTTAGTTTCATTAATCTTTTGTATTTTTTAGACTATTTTATTTATTCCTGCTCTGATCTTTATTATTTCCTTACTTCTGCTCAATTTAGGTTTTGTTTACTGTCCTTTATCTAGTTCCTTTAAGTGTAAGGTTCGATAGTGTATTTGAGATTTTTTGTTTGTTTGTTTCTTGAAGAAGGCTTGTATTGATATGAATTTCTCTTTTGGGATTGCTTTTTCTGTGTCATAGATTTTGAGTCATTCTGTTTTTATTTTTTGTCTCATGGTATCTTTTGATTTATTTTTTGAGCTCATTGTTAACTTATTTATTGTTAAGTACCATGTATTTTAGCCTATATTAGTTTTTGTATTTGCAGGATTTTTTCTTGTAATTGATTTCTAGTTTCATATCACTGAGTTCAGAGAAGATGATTAATATAATTTCAATCTTTTTAAATTTATTAAGACTTGATTTGTGGCCTAACATGTGTATTAACTTGAAAAATGTTCCATGTACACTTGAGAAGAATGTATAGTTTGCTGCTTTGGGATGAAACACTCTAAAAATATCAACTAAATCCAACTGTCCCCATATGTAATTTAAGGCTATTGTCTCTTTGTTGACTTTCTGTCTGGAAGATCTGTCCATTTGTGTCAACAAGGTATTCAAGTTCCCTACTATGACTATATTACTATCGATCTCTCCCTTTATTTTGGTCAATATTTCCTTTATATATTTAGGTTCTCCTATGTTGATTATGTGGGGCTGGGAAGCCTCACTCCTCTGGAGGGACATCCACAGCCAAGATACCTGTCCTAATGCTCAACAGCTTTTTTGAGTATAAGACCAGCTGGATTCATGTCTCTGTCCCTCCTATCAGTCTTAATGTGGGCTTTCTTTGCAATCTTAGTTAAAAGAGTTATGTTCAGTTAGTCTTCATATGGTCCTCCAGATTATTCTATTAGTTGCAAGTTTAATGTGGTAATAGGAGTAGGCAAGCACCATCTTCTTCACTGCCATCTTGACTGAACCCCAAGGAGCTGCATATTTGTGTATATTTTTATGCCTGGAATTGATGATAGGCTACATTGATTCACAGTAGTGCTCAGTGGCAATTCTGATAGTTTATTTGATATGAGAAATAAACCTAAGTCCTTGGGATATAACTTTTTTTTCAATTCCAATTTAATAGAATTACAGGAGATGGAGGTCAAAACCTTAGATTCAGCAGCCCCATATTTTAAACCATTAAATTGACTGATCTAAGCCCAGTCTCACAATTTCATATTACTATAATGCCTGACTCAATCTTTTTGTATAAATGATTCAACAAATATTTTGTGTAAAGGATCCTGGTCCAAGTAACACAATAGATTCTGAACTTTGAGATGAGAACTCTTTCAGACAAGTATTCTGCTGCCCCAACCCCACACTGTATAGTCATAATACCCTTTTTCTAGAACTATCTATAGCACTATCATAGTCTTTACATTTGGCTTTATGCATAGGAGAATATAAAGTAAGCAGGAAATGAAGCTTTATGCAAGGGTATTTCAAAGGGTCATACATAAATCACCTAGCTCAATATCATCATCTTTCTTACCTATAAAATGGAGACATTAAGAAGAATGTCAACTTGTACATATCATAGGAATGCTTAAATATTAAATGAGGAAGCTTATATAAGAACACTCTCAGTATAAAGAGCTCCATATAGCCAAGTTAAATGTTTTACAATGGAAAAATATCCTGGGGCAAAATTGTGTGTCTACCTTTCTGAATAGAAAAATTTCCTGGTAGAGGATTTGGACTTTATGAAGAGATGGCTAGATAATATATGTTAAATTACACACAGTAGAGGACTCCCAACAGCATTACCAAAGCATTTCATCTTTACATTTGAGGATAAGCTTCTCAAAATGAGAAGCTCCTTACCTCAATGCCACCTTATACTTATAATGGGGAATACACATGGTTGAAGTAAAAGAACATGTGGCCTTTGCCCTTCACAGATTTGTGAGCACAGAAAAGACACCTGAGCCCAAGGGCATAAGATCTAGGAAGGCATAAGCATTCTACCTATTGAGCCCAGCTCCATTCTGTGTATAAGAAAGGGTTGAAACAGTTTCCTACTAAGTGCATGCATTAGAATCATGGGATTTTTTAAAATTAAACATACAGAGCTCCAGGCCCAAATTCCATGTACTAAAAACAGCTGCATGGGCTGGAGTAGTTGTTGAACTTTTCTCTATTTTAGTGTCCTCATCTGAAAAACAAAAATAATAATAATACCTGTTATGAGGTTGGTTGAGGATTATAAAAATTTCTTTGTCTTTTTCAAATTATTATTTGTAAAAATTATTTATGAGTTATTAAGTTTAAAAAAGTGGATTTAACAAATTTTATTATTTATTTCATTTAAATTTTGAAAGAGATTTTCCTATTTAATTATTTGCTTCCATACAACATTGAGACCATTGGTTTTTCTTATCTGTTCAGGATTTTAAATCTTAAACACAAAGAGCAGGGCTATATTTAAAAGCTAATTTAAGATAATTCATAGTCAAGTTGCAGTTCCCTTAGGACTAGCAGCCCTTCTTAGTGCCACACCTCAGATCTGTGCTGTGTTAGTAACAAAGGCAACCTCTGAGTCAGTCCATGCAATTTTACTTGTGCAGGGCTGGAATGTATTCCGGAGAAGTTGTAAGTAATTTGACCTAATTTAGCTTGAGCCACTCATGAGCTGAGATGAGATTACCAATTGAGTACAATTACAGAGGGTGATTTGGTGCTTCTGACCTAGAGTTAGATGGATCCAACTCTAGTTGGATCATCTCACCTGTGAAATTTCCCTGGGGGCTTCCAAATTACGATTTTAAATGTTAACTACTACATGTAGTCAATGTTCTGATAAAACTGAGAGCAGTTTTGATTTATGATGAATATTAAAGAGAAAGAATAAAACTCAATATATTTAAAGGATTGAAACATACCCAGGATGCTTTGGCACAAAAAGAAAACTGCAAAGCCCTTCCTTTTCAATAGTCATATTTATTTCAGCTCAGAAACATCTCATTATTACTGCCAATGATGCCACTGTAGAAATTGACCCAATTCTGTCCAAACCTACAGTCATTCTCTCTCTCTCTCTCTTTTTTTTTAGTTAAATAAAGTGTCTTTTTCAACTTGGCAGCAATTCTAGGCTCCTTAGAAATCTAATGCTGGACTAATTAGAATTTGAAAAGGCAGAGCCAGTCTGGATAGCTCTTCTTAGATCTATCTAGTTGAAAGTACATCAAAGAGGATAGAGACTGCGAGTTTCCAGCCTGAGATTCACACCACACTATATCTTGTCCCTTAGATCATTTTTTCAAATATTAGTGATTTAGCACAGTTTAGTGACATGAACCTGGGCATAGATGTCAAGCTAAATAGGGTTCAATAAAAGCTATGATCTGTGCTATGTGCTGCAAATGTGGTCAATTACTTAACCTCTTTAAATGTCAGCTTCTGTAAAAATGAGGATCATGGCACTAATTCCTCATACAATTGTTACAAGCACTAAATAATATAAGTGCCTAACACAGGGTGAGTGCTTAATGGATGCAAAGAAAAAAACAGTCTTTCTTTAATATGATTCAGGGACATGGGTTAAAACTTTGGTTTTGCCATTATGTACTCTCGAGCAATAACATTTTAACATCTAGGTCTTATTTTCCTTTTCTTCAAAATGAAATGGTGAAGCTACATTAGAGATTTTTTTAAACTGTTTTAATAAACTCATATTTTAGAAAAAAATGCTTCACTGGGTATGACTGGGTTTTTCTTTCAGAATATATTTTTAAAACTGAAATGCAGAAGTATGCAAATAAATATATATGGGTTATACATTCATTTTTTACCATATTAAATGAACTGAATAATATATAAATATTTTAATTTGAAATTCTAAAATTTATCTAGTATACATTTCAAATAGTGGGAGTCCTCATCAGGTTGCATTTGAAATAAAAGATTCATTATACCACTAAAATATTTTGAATACCATAGAGCTGAAGATCCATCCAGTATATAATTTTAAATAACTGGTTTCTTAAATTCAACAGAATTAAAAAAAAAAAAAAAAAACAAGTGTTCTTTAGCATTCCCTTGATGTGCTAGATGTCTTGGTGTACTGGAGGCATTTGAAAGTCAGAATCTTTGGCATCTCTCCCAAATGTAAAACAAATACTCCCTTGGGTTGCTTTGGATATAGTTATTTAGTCATATAGAATATATGTGACATAGCAATTAATGTAGCAACACCTTCATAACTAGAAATCTGAGATAAATATAATTTGCGGATGCTCTTTCCTGCATTATTAAAAAAAATAATTATCACTGCTCTATGGAAACCCTGATTTGAACTTCGGAGCAGCATTTATCTTAAATACTCTGGATCTGGCTTTCTGGGTGATAGAGATCATTGTTATTTCCATGTACACATGAAGGAAAAAGAGTGTAGGTCACTATAAACTGTTTCAGAGAGGTTTACATGTACCCAGCCAGTTGCTCAACTAGTACAAAAGAAAAAAAAAAGTAATTGTTTTTTCATGGAAAATTTTTAATAATAAAGTTAGTCTTTCTCTTAGGGACTATTTTTATATACCTGTGGTTGAGTTTCTATGGAAAACATTTTATTTATGAACTCTTTTCTATGTCCTTTTGTTTGAAGACAAATGAGAATAATTTTACAGACAAGTTGTTTAATTAGATTTGTTTATTGGATTAGCTTTTTAAGACCACTACAATTTCTTTGTTTTCTGAGAAGTATTTAAGTATTTATTGTGCTAATCTTTGTATAATTTTGGAAGACTGAAGAAAACATGTTAGTATACAAGTCAACATTTAATTACAATGTTGGTGGAAGGCCACATAAATTATATGAGAAAGATATCATTAATTCTTACACTTACTAGGACACATCATCATCCTTTGAAAGTAGTAGAGACTTCAAGGGAAACAAGATGAATTGTATTATGTACTGGCCTATATTCAGAAAAGTGAAATACATGAGGAAGTACTGAGTTCACCAATTGCAAAGCAATATACATTTTTCCATTATTTAGTTTTTCATTTAAGCCAGCAAAATCCTCCACTTACCTAAAAGGTAATAATTTGATTAAAAATTCTGGTTTAAAGATCAAAAAAATATAATTTAATAATCAAATACTCATTAAAATTAAGCTAGTTACAGTGTGTATTGAAAGGACTTTTTCATGTTGTGTTTAATTTTATTTCTTTGGGAAGAAACCTTCTAGGATTTAAACTTAGCTTTTTAAAACATTTTGAGGAGGCATTTTATACAAAATTTGGGAACCAGTGTCAGTATGCATTAGCTTCAAAAGAGGTTTTTTCTCTGCTACATATTCTCTGCCTTGTACAGGTCTAATCCTCAGGACCCATAAATGCTTGTTGAGTGAGTGGGGAGACTTGACTGAGCAGGGAAGTGACCTGTATGAATATGGGAGACAGAGGAGGTCTGTAGAAATTCTCACTTGACCAATACCAGTGTAACTTGAAGAAAACAGTGCCTATTTCAGCAGATTGCTGTGAAGATTAAATGAGATAACCACGGTAAAGATGTTAGCAAATGCCTGACAGGTATCAAATGCTAGTTCAACAAATACTAACTAGTTCTCACCATTACCAAAGCTTTTCTAGGTAATGGAGTTATCATAATTTCTATGTTTTCTAATTTCACAGTATGCTTTGTGTTATAAAATCATAAAAAAAATGAAGCAGTCACATTCTCTCAGGTCAAACATGTAAATTCTCTCCTATAACTTTCAAAACTTTCCTAATGATTCATGTCTAATAATATGCTAATATGTATACCAGGTATTCTTAATTTCACAAGCTTTTGAGATTTTCTATATCTAAGGATACTTTGAAAGAATTGCACATTAAAAACAATGAATGTTTTCAAAGATATATTGAACACACTTTATATCAAAATATGTAGACAGATTTTGACCTGTCACTGCCATTGGAGTATGCCCTCATTCCTTTCCTCTTCCATCTCTTTGCTAGAGAGATTTAAGGAGCATAGAGCTCTGGAGGGCCAGTCTGGTCTCAGGGTTGCCCTGGGGGCCCCAGGCCATGAATGTGAGCCAACTGAAGGTGAACAAACTTCCAGAGGAGCTGCTATGCTGTAGCCCGGTCACTTGTGGCCTCAAGGCTGAAGTTGCTGAGAAGCTGCAGGAGGCACTGCAGGCAGAGGAGGAGCCTGATACGGAACTCTGGAAGCTCAAGGCCAATGAGGAACTGGGATGACCCAAGCATAACAGCGAGAAGGTGGAGACAAAGGAGGCTTTGATCTTGAAGAGACAGCCATCAAGATAGCAATTCTAGAGTCTCAAGAGGCCTTATGAAGAAAACCAGGAATAGAGGGTACTTTGAGCCCCAAGAGAATAGGAGAGGCCACAGTCATCTACTTCCTACTGAGAGGATGAGGATGACTGTTGTCGTTTACACATATAACTACAATTCAAGGCAGCCTCTCCTATTGAACTGGAGTAGTGACTACCTGCTTACAATTGAGGGCTTTGCATACTTATTGTCAGGAGCCTGTGCCAGCTATGGGGTCAGAAAGGTCTGTGTGTGCTTAGAGATAAATATCAATGAGGAAATCTCCATGAAGCACTTTCCATCCATGGAACTCAACCTGCATGTTGTCTATATGATGGGCCCTGGACTCCTTCCTGCAGCACCCAGCTAAGTGAATAGCCTTTCTCCTATGGCTATGGAGGCACTAGGAAGAAGTCCACCAATGGTTGGCTGAGAACTAGGGAGATGAGTCTGCAGACACTGATGTGACTGGCTGCTTTGCAGACTTCAGATGGAATTTTTCTTCACCAAGAATGAGAGATGGACAGCCATTGCCTTCCCAGTTCAGAAAGAAGACTGTGTGTGTGTGTGTGTGTGTGTGTGTGTGTGTGTGTGTGTGTGTGTGTTGGAGGTGTGTATGTGTTCAGGAACTATACTGTCACGTCCCAGTGAAGAATTGTGCGGTAGAGTTCAACTTCAAGCAGAGAACAGAGCCTTATTGTCTGTTCTCCCTGGCTTCACCTTCATCTAGCACTTTCCCCAGAGTGAGTGGATCCAAGGCACTGTCTGACCAAAGACCAAGACAGAGTGTGAGATTCTGATGATGGTGGGCTGACCTGCTGCAGGTAAGATTATGTGAGCCATCAAATATGTAGCCTCCACCCCTTCAAGAAGTACAATATCCTGAGTACCAATGCCATCATGAATAAGATGTATTTGATGGGCCTATGCCAGCAGCAGAACTATGCCAGCCTCAGGGAAGTCCTGGCCTCAACCACATCTTCCAGATTGCCACCTGCAAGAAACATAGCTATATTCTAGACCAGAAAAATGTTTATGGGTCAGAGCAGAGATAAAAAAAAAATGAGATTATTTGCAGTCTTTCAGCACAAAGCTATTGCCATTTGTTTCACTAAAGAGGACCTAAAAAACCAAACAATAAAAAAAAAAACTGACAAGAAAGGGAAGGGTGTCTCAAATCACATGGTCTTGGAAATGAAAATCAACTTCACATTGTCAGATTCTGGAGACTTTCTGGATGAGGTGCTGTCCACTGAGCTGCAGTGGGGCTGTACCCTGGTGGGCATAACCATCCACAGTGACATTTCTCAATCTATCCTCTATATCCCAATTAAAAAAAAATCACACATCAAAAAAAAAAGCATAATTACCAAAAGTAACAAGTAAGTAGTAAAACAGCTCCTGAAAGTATTAGTTCTACAAAAGATAGTAGAAGATACTGCCATTTTCTCCCCAGTTTTCTTCCACATTAGATTTTACCGGGAAGTTTCTTCTATGAGACATATGAGATTGGAATAGCCCTAGTTTTTAAGAACATCTCCAACAATAGTGAATAGAGCAAGTGCATCTGAATCTCCAAATAAAGCTATATAAGCCAGGCATAGGCAAATGATGAAAACAATATTAAAGACAAGTAACCTCTTTGGAGTGGCCATCCATTTCAGTTTTCCCAGGACCATCCTAGGTTCAGCACTAAAAGTTCCATATTCCTGGCAAACCAGGACAGTTGCTCACTGCCCTCCACATGTTTCTACCTATACCTGCCTTTCAACATGACCACAGAATATTGGGCCTACTGCTTGCTTTTGGACTGATACCTTCACACGTACATAGATGGATTCAAGCAGATAAATACACACAGGAGTGCATATTTATAGTTGTGAATTTTGATAGCATAATGGATGAAAAGGATTTATTTGGAATTTTAGAAAATCAGATTCTTGGTGATTTAAATTACAAGTGAGAAAATGATCTGTTCTGGGCCACATTTTCTGCCATAAGAAGTACATTTTAGGAACACATTAGAGAACCAAAGATGTGTACTTTTATGTGTGTGCAGGTATATATGATGCTTTACCTAAAATGTCATTTATAATATAGGTACACAATAAATATATCATTGTACCTATGTGATATTTAAGTACATTACTGTAAAGTCTTATATTGTTCCTACCCATAGTTCTGTCTTAATTTTCTTACTAAACATGTTGCTTATTGTCATTTGAATGACTTAGTGGCAAAATTTTATCTTCTTGGATAAAATCTGTGTGCAATTTCTTGGCAAAGAGGATAGAATAAGCTTTGAAATAGATCTTTACTCGAAAAACTTCTGAAGAAATTACAGAGATTTGAACGTAAACAAATAAGACTATTCTCAGATGTGGAGTAAAGGAAATTATGAATAGGTTTAGTTGCAGTGATCAGACTTCATCCTGTGAAGGGGGTTAGATGGATGCTGGCCTTGCTGTTAACAAACTGGACCCAATATTAGTTTCACACCACTCTTTTATTGTTTTTATTCTCATATGCTTACATTTTATTATATGCACTACCATTCAAGAATGTTAATGGACACTCATTACTAGGGTCACATTTTGGAGATGTGATTTAACATGTGCTATAAATTTGATTATAAGGTAGCCAAGAATTATTCAGTCAACTAATTATGCCTAAATTGTGTGCAGAATGAAGCCCAAATTATACACAATGCATACCAATCACTTCTAATAAATTACTACAAGTGTAATAGTGATTTGGGTAGAAGGTTACCCACTTCTGCATGGTGAGACCCTCTTGAAGAACATATAAATGTATGTGTGTGTGTGTGTGTGTGTATGTGTGTGTACACACACATACACACACATATATATATACATACACACAATATATATATTCTTCACATAAATATATATATATATACAAATGTATATATACACATTATACAAATGTGTGTGTGTGTGTGTATATATATATATATATATACACAAATGTGTATATATACATATACATACAAATATGTGTGTGTGTGTGTGTGTGTGTGTGTGTGTGTATATATATAATGTGCTCTTTTAGTGGTGTTGTCTTTCTGAGGGAGGAGGATTTACATAAGATGATAGGGCTCTGGAACTTTTCTGACTCAATGCACTGGTATAAAACTCTCAAATGCACTGGTATAAAACTCTCCTTTGTAGAAAAATGATGGTTACCTTGCAATATTCATTTGCGCTTTCCAAAATGTTAGAAAATCTGTGCAATATACAAGGAAGCAACAGGAGGCAAGTAAAAAAATCACAAATGAAATAGACGATGATATAATCATTCACTTTTTTATTCATTTTAAAAGAATATATAAAGCACCTATTAAATGTTTGGCGCAGTAAAAGACACTAGGAAAATTAGAAAATATTTTTGCCCTAAACAGGTTGTGTTAGTAGAGAAGTATTTTTTTTATAATAAATAATTTTAAAAAAACATAAACTAGTTATAATGAGAGTTGAGATATTGAAAATATTTTTCCTTCCTTCCTTCCTTCCTTCCTTCCTTCCTTCCTTCCTTCCTTCCTTCCTTCCTTCCTTCCTTCCTTCCTTCCTTCCTTCCTTTCTTCCCTCCTTTTTTTCTTGTTCAGGGTTTCAGGGAAGGTTTACTAGAAAGAATCACAGTTTTGTGATGGTAAGATATTACAACATTCATAGTAAAAAAACTATATAATGAAAATAATTCTTAAGTTTCTTTACTTAGAATCACCCCTTTTTGCCCACTTATGGAAAACATTAATGCATATTTCCTCCTTTTCATTTTACATAGATAAAAGCATCAATATGTGCTGTTTTGTCTTTGCTTCTTTTAAACTAAATATATTTAAAAACTTTAAGTATATTTAATTAACATAATTTTAGTTCAGGGAAATTAGTCTTTTTGCCATATTTGATGCACATATTTTCCCATTTTATCATCTGTCTTTTACTTTATTTGGGTATTTTTGCCATGCAGGCTTTTAAATAAATTACTTGGTTAACTTTATCAAAATTTCAATAACTTTTGTAGTTTTTGATATTTTTAAAAATGGATTTACTTTATTAATTTATTTTAATTAGTTTCAAGTATACAGTACATTGGTTATGCATTTATATAGTTTATAAAATGATCCCCTAATTGCTCCTTCTCTCCTCTGGTTTTTCACTTAACCAATATATTAATGTTAACTGCATTCCCTATGCTGTGTTCTCCATCCCCACCACCATCTATCAACTATTAAATTGTACTTATTTAACTCTTCACCTCATTCTTCCAGTCAGCTCCGGACTCCCTCCCCATTGTCCGTCACAAAATTGTCACTATATTTGTGAGTCTATTTTTAATTAGTTTGTTATTTTTGTTCCTTAATTCTTCATATAAGTGAAATCATATGATATTTATCTTTTTCTGTCTGACTTCTTTCACTCAGCATAATAACCTTTAGGCCCATACATGTTGTTGCAAATGAAGTGCATTATTTTAATACCTGAGTAATATTTCATTGTATATATGAACCATAACTTCTTTATCCAATCATCTGTTGATGGACATTTAGGTTGCATCCATATCTTGGCTATTATAAATTGCACTGCCATGAATTATAGGGTGCATAGATCTTTAAAAACTATTTTTTTTCTTTGGATAAATACCCAGAAATGCAATTGCTGGGTCAAAAGAAATATTTATTTTTAAGTTTTTGAGAAACTTCTATACTGTTTTCCATAGCAGCTGTACCAATTTGTGAATCCATCAATAATGTATGAGGGTTCCCTTTTCACCTAATCCTCGCCAACAATTGTTTTTCAATTTATTGATGATAGCCATTCTGACAGATGTGAGGTGATATCTCATTGCAGTTTTAATTTTCATTTCTCTGATGATTTGTGACTTTGAACATCTTTTTATATGTTCATTAGCAATCTGTATTTCTTCTTTGGAGAAGTATCTCTTCAGATCTTCCACCCATTTTTTAAATTGGATTTGTTGTTGTTGTTATTGTTGTTGTTGAGTTGTATGAGTTCTTTTTATGTTTTGGATATTAACCTTTTATCATTAGCAAATATCTTCTCCCACTCAGTAGGTTGCCTTTTTGTTTTATTAATGGTCTCCTTTACTGTACAAAAACTTTTTAGTTTGATGTACTCCCATTAATTTATTTTTTCTCTTATTTTGCTTGCCCAGGGAGATATATCTAAGAAGAAATTACTGTTAGTAATATCAGTGAGTTTACTGCCTGTGTTTTCTTTTAGAAGTTTTATGATTTGGGGTCTTACATTCAAGTCTTTAGTCCATTTTGAGTCTATTCTTGTATACAGTTTAAGAAGGTGGTTTAATTTCTTTTTTTTACATGTTATCTGTTCAATTTTCTCAACATCATTTATTAAAGAGACTGTCTTTACCCCATTGTATATTCTTACCTCCTTTGTCATACATTAAGTGAGCATATAGACATAGATTTATTTCTGGTCTCTCTATTCTGTTTCACTAATTAATGTATCTGTTTTGGTGCCAGTACCATGCAGTTTTGATTATCGTAGCCTTGTAGTATAATTTGATAGCAGGTTGTATGATACCTCCAAATTTTTTCTTCTTACTCAAGATTGCTGTGGCTATTCAGGGTCTTTTATGGTTCCATATAAATTTTAGGATTATTTGTTCTAGTTCTCTGAAAAATGTCATTGGTATTTTGATAGGAATTGCATTGATTCTATAGATTGCTTTGGGTTGTATGCTTATTCAAATGATGTTGATTATTCATACCATAAACAGGGTATATGCTTCCATTTATTTGTATCTTCTTCAATTTCTTTTTACAATGACTTATAATTTTCTGAAAACAGGTCTTTTATCTCCTTGGTTAATTTGATTCTGAGGTATGTTATAGTTTTCAATGCAACTGTAAATGGGATTGCTTTAATAATTTCTCTTTCTAAAAGTTTATCATTGGTGAATAAAAATGCTACTGACTTCAGAATATTTATTTTGTAACCTGCTACTTTACTGAATTCATTGATCAGTTCTAACAGTGTTTTGGTGGAATCTTTATGGTTCTCTCCATATAGTATCATGCCACTGGCAAATAACAAGAGTTTTATTTCTTTCTTTTCAATTTGGATGCCTTTTATTTCTCTTTCTTGCTTATTGCTATAGCTAAGACTTCCAATACAATGTTGAAAATGAGTGGTAAAACTGGGCATCCTTATCTTGTTCCTGATCTTAAGGAAAATTTTTTTTATTCTTTCCCCATTGAGTAGGATGTTAGCTATAGGTTTGTCATACATGGCCTTTATTGTGTTGAGATATGTTCCCTCTATTCCCACTTTACTGAGAGTTTCTATCATAAATGAATAATGAATTTTGTTGAATGCTTTTTCTGCATTTATTGATGTGATCATATGGTTTTTATCTTTTGACCTGTTAATGTGGTATATTGCATTAATTGATTTATGGATATTGTACCAACCTTGCATCCCAGTAATAAGTCTAACTTGATCATGATGCATTATATCTTCAATGCATTGCTAAATTTATTTTGCTAATATTTTGTTGAAGATTTTTGCATCAATGTTCAGAAGAGATATTGGCCTGTAGTTTTGTTTTGTTTTTGTTTTTTTGTTTTTTTTGTATGTCTTTGTCTGGTTTGGGAATCAAGGTAATGGTGGCCTCATAAAAGCAGTTAAGAAGCTTTTCCTCCTCTTGGAATAGTTTGAGAAGAAAAGGTGTTAGTTCTTCTCTGAATGTTTGGTAAAATTCGCCTATGAAGCCATCTGGTCCAGAACTTTTGTTTTTGTGGAGGTTTTTGATTACTGTTTGATTTTATTGGCAGTAATTGGTCGGTTCAGATTTTCTGTTTCCTCTTGACTAAGTCTTGAGAGATTGTATGTTTTTAGAAATGTATTAATTTCTTCCAGATTGTCCAATTTGTTGGCATATAATTGCTCATTGTATTTTCTTATGATCCTTCGTAGAATTATAAGAAAATGTGAAGTACATGGTTATTTCTCCTTTTTCATTTCTGATTTTATTTATTTGAGTCCTCTCTCTTTTTTCCTTGATAAATCTGGCTAATAGTCTGTCAATTTTGTTTATCCTTTCAAAGAACCAGCTCTTGGTTTTATTAATTTTTTGTATTGTTTCTCTAAACTCTATTTTATTTATTTTCACTCTGATCTTTATTATCTCTTTCTTTCTATTTACTTTGGGCTTTGTTTGCAGTCCTTTTCCCAGTTATTTTAAGTATAAGGTTAAATTGTTTATTTGAGTTTTTTCTTGTTTCTTGAGGTAGGCCTGTATTGCTATGAGTTTCCCTATTAAGACTGCTTTTGCTGAGTCCCATAGATTTTAAGTCATTGTATACTTTTTTTGGTACTTTAAAAAAAAAAACTTTCTTAAAAGAGAGATGAAAATAAATCCTCCTATGTGTTATTCAAGTGCTTTTATAATTTCATATTTTCAGTTAAACTTTTTCTCCACCTAGAATTTATTTTTGTATAAGACATTAATTTAATTCAATAGCTAGCTACTGAACCCAATACCAATTTTGGAATAAACAACCTTTTCCCCATGACATGAAGTGCCAAGGATGGTAACTTTGTAATTTTCAGAGAAGGAAAACACAGAAAGTCAGGCAGAAGGACTAGTGTAAGGCAAGGAAGTCTATGCCAGCCTTCTGACACTTCAACCTAAAACTACTGCTCTATTTCAATCTTTTCAGAGAAATTACCTCTGAAAGTAGCAACCACTATAACCATTCCTGCTACCATAACATTTACTTGGTCCTCACTATCAACCTGATGTGGTGTAACATTTTATAGGCATTATCGTACTTAGTCCTTACATCAGATAAGTCATACAACTGTCTTCAGTTTCAAGGTGAGGAATCTGAGAGAGTAAAAGACTAAGTAACTTGCCCAAGACCACACATTTAATAGTGCAGCACAAGTCTGATTTAACTAGCCAGGTTGATACCAGATTCTCTGCTCATAAACCCTAGGCTAGTAAACCCTACACGGCCTAATTTGAATAGAAACTCATCTTTCCCCTAAGAATATTTGCTTCCATTATATTTTTCTTAGTCATGATTGCCCATTTTTCAATACAGGTGGAGGAAGATGGAATTCAAAAATCAAAGCTAAGAGATGACTTTGGAAAGTGTTTCAGAAGTTCAGATAGCAATGTTAAATGTCTGAACTAGACTGGAATAATTGGGATGGAGAAGAGAGAACATATTTCTGAAATATGTAGAGGATAAAATAGCCCAGATTTAATGGTTGAGAGGATATAAAAAAGGAGAAAGAAGAGTCAAGGATGACACATATTTTTAAACTCGTTCAGCTGACCAGATAGATTGTTAAATTGGTGGTAGAGAGAACTCAGAAGGATAATCTGAATTTCAAGAAATTGAAGATGAGTTTAGATTTTTATTGGAAATAATAAGCAGTCATGTTACATATGGTTTTATGTGACTATGAAACCTAAAGTAGAGATTAAGACTGGCAATTTAAGCTTGGAAAATCATTAGTGAATAGGTAGAAGTTGAAATTTTGGAAGTGAGTGAAAGAAAATGAAGTGTGAGAAAAACTCAGAAAAAAGACAGAAACTTGGTGAACACTAGCATTCAAAATATAGGTGGTTAATTTTAAAAGGGATAGAGAAAAGAAGCAGAAGAAATTAAAAAGTCTAGTGTCAAAAAAGTAAATAAACCAACAAAATCAAATGTAAACCAAAGTCAATTATTTCAATAGGAAATATCCTTAAGGTTGTAATAATATTGGTGATTTTATTAAGAATAATTTTAATAGAGTGGAATACAAATTATAGTCAGTGGAACTATTTACAAGAAGTAATCTTAGGGAGACAGTATGGATTACTGTTTTAAGATGTCTGGGAGCCAATTGAATTGTAATTCAAGGGGAATATGTGATCTGGAGCTTTTCTTAGGGTAGGAGAGACTGGAACATGTTTATTTATTGACTGAAAGAAAAGAAACTAGCATAGAAATACATGAAAGGGAGAACCTCTAATCATAGAAGGCAGAAGAAAAAGGTCTTAAAGATGCAGATGGTATGAAGAGTTTGGCTCCATCTTTTAAGACTGAAGGAAATGTATTTACAGATGCAAGGTAAATATGTATATATGCATATATGTATAAATATGTAAATAGACTTGAGGGAGATTTGAAGAATTCACTGGTAATGGCCTTGATGTTCATAATAAAATATATATAATGAAAATATGTAAATATATATTTATCTTCTGAGAATAAAAGAGCTGGCATGGTGTCAGATTCTTGAGAAAAGTAGTAAATTGTTGATGCTTGAGAAGAGCAAATATATTCGATTAAGAATATATAAATAATCTATTGGCAGTTCTGAGTACTTAGCGAACAACAGACATAAATTTTTTTGTGATGCCAATATACCTTGTTTTTTTCTTGCTGTAGAAGATAAGGTAGTTTTGTAACACTGATTTTGTATTATTTTTGGAAAGTTAAAGACAAAAAAATGTAGCATATCTATAACATAACAATTAAAATGTTCAACATTTAGTTGAAGTTACATAAGGACAAATAAACTAGAAGAAAAATTATCAAGGACTTTGATACCCCTATGACATGAAAAAGTAATATAGTGGGAGTGAAGAATGAAGGTTACAGTCAGAGAGTGATGTGCAGTTATTCCAAGTGCTGACAACGTTCAGTTTGGTAACAGGTATAGGTGAATTTCAATAAAGTAGAGCTGAAGGTCACTTGAATAAGAAAGATTTGGAGATTTGAAGGTGTGTTTAAATAATGGATTATTTCATATTCAATAATGTGAAGTTTAACAGATTATCATAGTGAAGGAGAAAGATTCTTTATCAGAGGAGTGATGGTGGCAGGGAGGTCAAGAATGAGGATGGCATGAGCATCAAAGGAGGATGAACAATTTTATCTGTAGATGAAATCAAAATGACAAGGGAAGAACGCTAAAGGTGAATGTTTAATGAAATAGCACTTTGTTAGAGAAAAACATATGTATATAGATATATAATATAATTAACATTTCAATTTTAACAAGCATTTAAACTAATATTTTTAATATCAACATTGATAATTCATTGAGCCTAATAACTTATCATTCCAAATAAGACAAAGGTTTTAGTATGTTTTCACATCTTTCTTGTTGCTAACCACTAGATTACCACTAGATTATCATTAATTTTTGTTACATATTTACTCTATTTTTTAAGTATTTTTCCTCAATGTAGTGATTTTAAAACAAGCATGAATGTAATACCTCTCTCTTTGCATTTGAACTGAAGTTAGTGACTTGCTCTTAATGAATAGAAGGTGGTGGAAATTATGTTGTATGACTTCTGAAGTCTGGATGTGGAAGGGTATATAGTTTCCACTTGGTTCACTCTCTTTTGTATGATTGCTCTTACAACATAGCCGCCATGCTTTAAGTAAGCTAAGGCCACATAGGTTTCCAAGCTGACAGCCTCAGTTGAGACTTCAATTGTTGGCCAGCATCAACTCCCAAATATGAGTGAGGAAGTCATTTAGATAACTCTACCTCCAGCTATCATCTGACTGCAAACACATTAGAGCCCCTAAATGAGAAGCATCTAGCTGAGTTGAGTCAACCTCATAACTAATATAAAAAAATAAATAATTATTGTTGTTTTATACCACTAATATTTAGGGTTATTTTTTCTGTAGCTATAATCAGGACACTAAACTATTAAATTAAGCTTCACAGCTATATAATTATTTTGATGTAACTTAATCTTTATTGATTTATTTGACTGATCACATACCCTGTTATCCTTGTCCGTGTGTTCTTTTTTCATTCTGCTGAAACATGTAATAAAGTATTTTCTCAGAAAAAACTCTCTGTCCTTACATGTCTGAAAAATACTTAAATGGTAGTTAGACCTTTTATTAAAATATTAGGCTCAAAATTTTTTTCTCTCTTTTTTCTACCATACAGTTTTGCAGATGAATATTCAGATTTCAGTGTTATTCTTCCTCCTGGGTAATTGATGGTTCCCTTTTTTTCCTAGGCCTTAGCAGTTGGAAAATTCACCAGAACAAGGAAATTTCACCTTTTGCTTGACATGCTCTTCTCCCGGATCTTTTCATGGCTAGAACTTGTTTTGCTATTCAGATCTTATAGCAAATGTTATATCATCAAAGACATCTTCTTTGACATCCTAGTATAAAGTAGCTTCACACGGTCATCATCTTATTATCCATAATACTTTCTTCAGAGAATTATTGATTTTTAATTTATATTTGTTTATTTATTAATTTTACTTGTTCTCTCTTTTTTGAAAAAAAAATATCTCTTCACTTTAGAATATAAAATTCATAAAGAATTAATTTGATTTCTTCTATTTATGGCTTTAACATATCTAACATCTAGTAAATAATGAATAAAATAATTGATAAAGAATGAGTGTATTGCTGGCTTTATTTCATTTTATTACTAGAATTTAGTAAGCTTTTTAATCTGAAGATCTGTATGTTTTTTAGCTCATCCATTTTTTAAAAAAAGTTATCTCTTTATTATTTACTTTTCTCATTCCTCTTCTTTTTTAGAACATTAATATTGATTACATTAAAATTCTCCTTTATGTCTCCTGTAAGTTTTACTTCATATTTTTCATTTCTTTTTTTTAAGCATTTTATTTCTTTATTTTTTATTTAATTTTTAAAAAAAACTTATTTATTTTTATAATGGTAACATTGGTTAACAAAATCAAGTAAGTCTCAGGTGTATAATTCAACAATAACATTAATATATATTGTAATGTGTGTTCACAACCCATAGTTAGATTTCTTTCTGTCATCACATATTTGACCTCTTTTATCTCCTTTATTTCCCTTCAATACCCCTTCTCTTTGGTAACCACCGTTCACTGTACATGTCCATGAGGCTCTGTTTGTTCGTCATGTTTGTTTGTTGCTTTTAGATTTATATCCTACATATAAGTGATAGCATGCGGTTTTCAACATTTTTGTCTGGCTTATTTTACTTAGCATGATTATCTCAAGATCCATCCATGTTGTTGCAAATGGCAGTATTTCATCTCTTCTTATACCTGAGTAATATTCCATTGTATATAGGTTCCACAGCTTGTTTATACAATCATCTATTGTAGGACTCTTCAGTTGCTTCCATATCCTGGCCACAGTGAATAAAGCTATTATGAACATCGTTATGAATATATCTTTTTTAATAAATGTTTTCAAGTCTTTTGGGTAAATACCCAGAAAAGGGATTGCTGGATCATATGATAGATCAATTTTTAGTTTTTTGAGGGACTTCTTTACTGTTTTCCATAGTGGTTATGTCGATTCGGAGTCCCACCAGTAGTGTATGAGAGTTCTTTTTTCTCTGCATCTTCTCCAACAATTTTTATTACTTGTCCTGTTGTTAATAGCTATTCTGACAGGTGTGAGATGATATCTCATTGTGAATTTTGATTTGCATTTATAATTTCTAGTAGTGTTCTTGTAGAGTCTTTAGGGTTTTCTATATAGAGAATCATATCATCTGCAAATAGAGATAGTTTGACTTCTTCATTTCTTATTTAAATGTCTTTTATTTCTTTCTTGTGCCTGACTGAACTCGCTAGGACTGCCAGGGTTTTATTGAATAACAGTTATGATAGTGCACAGCCTTGTCTTTTTCATGATCTCAGAAAAAAGGATTTTAGTTTTTCACCATTAAGGATATGGCTTTCTTATGTTGAGTTACATTCATTCTATAACTATTTGAAACGTTGTGATTATAAATGTATGCTGTATCTTGTCAAAGGCTTTTTCTGTATCTGTTGATATGATTATATGATTCTTATTATTTATTTTGTCTATGTGGTGTATCACATTTATCAATTTGTGTATGTTAAACAATCCCTGTGCCCCTGGGATGAAGCCCACTTGATCATGGTGTATTACCTTTATAATATGCTGTTGTGTTTGGTTCTTTAGTAACTTATTTAGGATTTTTGTATCTGTGATTATTTGATGAGATATATTGATCTTTAGTCTTTTTTCATGTTATCTTTATTGAATTTTTGTATCAAGGTAATATTGGCCCCATAAAATAATTAGAAAGTATTGCCTCCTATTTTATATTTTGGAAGTGTTTGAGAAGAATAGCTATTAGATCTTTGAATTATTAGTGGAATTTACTGGTGAAACAATCTGGTCCTGGACTTTTACTTTTTGGTAGGTTTTTGATGATCGTTTAAATTTCCACACTGTTGATTATTTGGATTTTTCAGTTATTCTTGACTCAGTCTAGAAAGGTTGTATATTTCCAAAAAATTGTCCATTTCTTCTAGCTTATTAAATTTGGAGTTATATATTTTCATAGTATTCTTGTATGATCCTTTGTATTTCTGTGATATCTGTTGTAATTTCTCCTTTTTCATCTTTGATTTTGTTTACATGTGTTCTTTTGCTTTTTCTCTTTAGTGAGTCTTGCCAGGGTTTTCTCAATTTTATTAATCTCAAAAAATCAACTCTTTGTTATATTTATTTTTTCTATTGCTTTTTTGTTTTCGGTTTCATTTAATTCTTCTCTAATTTTGATTATTTATTTCCTTCTGCTGACTTTAGGCTTCATTTGTTCATCCTTCTCTCGTTTTTTAAGATGAAGTGTTAGGTTGTTTATTTGGGTTCGTTCTTGTTTTTGGAAGTAGGCCTGTAACAATATGAACTTTCTTCTTATGACCGCTTTTGCCATGTGCCAAAAATTTTAATATGTTGTACTATCATTATCATTTGTTTCCATGTATCTCTTGATCTCTTTTTTTATTTCTTCTTTGATCTAGTCATTCTTTAGTAGCATATCAGAGAATATGGTTGCTATGATTTCAACCCTCTGATATTTGTTAGGCTACTTTTGTGTCTTGGCATATGGTAAATCCTTGAGAATGTTCCATGTGCACTAGAGAAGAATGTATAAGCAGTTGTTTTGAAATAAAAGGCTCTATAAATGTTGATTATGTTCAGTTGGTATAATGTGTTATTTAAGAATGTTATTTCCTTATTGATTTTCTGTTTTGATGATCTGTCTATAACCGACAGTGGAGTATTTAGGTCTCCTACTACAACAGTGTTTTGCTTTTGTTATTCCTTTAATTCTGTTATTAATTGTTTTATATATTTTGGGGCTTCTTGTTTGGAACTGTAGATATTAATAAGTGTTACATCTCTTTGGTATATGATTTTCTTTATCATTATGAAGTGTCCTTCAGTATCTTTCTTTACTTTTTTTTTATTTTCAAGTCTGGTTCATGTTATTAGTACCGCTATTCCTGCATTTCTCTGAATGCCATTTGCTTGAAATCTCATTTTCCACCCTTTCACTTTGAGTCTATATTTGTCTTTGAAACTGAGATGTGTCTCCTGGAAGCAGCATATGGTTGGGTTTTGCTTTTGGTCCAATCGGCAACTCTGTGCTTTTTCATTGGTGAGATCAATCCATTTACATTTAGGATGATTATTGAAAAAATGAGGTTTCCTGTAGCCGTTTTATCTTTTGCCTTCTGGTGGCTCAGTATTTCCATTGCTTCCTTGTCCTTGTGTTTCAACAAAATCTATGTCAATTACCATTTTCAAAATGGAGCTCAATAGAAAACAGCCTTCTCATTTTTAAAACTCTTCTCTCTCAAGGATTTTATGGCATTACTTTCTTTTGATTTTATTCTAGACTTAATTTTTATTTTTATTTTTACTGACTCCTCCTGCATACTGCTTAATTATTTGATACTACCATGAAATAAATTCAGACTCCTCTTCTGATAAGTCGTTAATCTTATTCAACTCTCTTCACTAATCTGCAAATAATCCTGCCCTATGTCGGGTGGTTTCTTTATAGTCCCCTAAGACTGCCAAGTGTATTTTAAGCTCAGCCATTGGCTTATGTTATGCATCCTATGTGAAATACCTGTCACCTTTACTAGCTTTCTTAACCTTATCTATCCTTCAGAAAGAAGCCCAATTCTTCATCCTCTGTGAAGCTTTTCCTGGAAATCTTAAAGCAGTTTTTTTTTTCCAATTATTTTAGCTTCTCTAGTCATTTTTTTATTCATCACAGACTCTCACTTATCATTAATTACTTCTAAATTTATGTTCCAGTTCCTTGGTTAGTTTATTTAAGAATAGAGTTTGTCTCACATTTTTAAAAATGTTCTCTACCATATACATAATCTAGCAATATGAACATAGAAAGTAGTAATATTGCCATTGGAATAATAAACAAGAAATAAGTTGATTTATAATTAACATTATTTATTTCTTGGCTAGGACAAAAGAGGTAAAAATTTTGGAATTAAGAGTTACTGTCCCTCTTTGAATAGCTAGGGGTGAAAAGGGTTAACAACATTTTAATAATGACTTACTAGGGAAAGTACATTAATCTAGTTAAACAGGATGTTAAGCAGTTAGCATCTGAGTTTTTTAAATTTTTCTTTTTGTTGTTGTTATTTTGTTTTGTTTTTAGTTTCTCACTTTACTTTGTAGTAGTAAAGCATTAGAATACCCCTCTGTTTATCTGGCACAACTGGTTGCAAGAGAGATGCTTATAACCCATAACTTACTGAAGATTTCATAGCTTAATGAAAATGTATTGAAAAGGAAAAAATCTGTTATGGCAGCTTCCTCAGATAAGAATGTTTCCATGCCTATTCTTCAGAAGCTATGTTGCTATGTGAACTCATTGATTCTGGGTATTATGTTTAAAAAAATTAAGGTTTTTAAAACTTTTTTAAAAAATGCTAGTTTCTGAGCTCCTAAGACAAAGGATTCTTTGCAAAAGAGCTTTCTAATTTATCTGATTTATCTGTTTTTCTAATATATCTTTCTAGAACTTAAAGATATTAAAATTGTATTTTTATATTATTGGGTTAGATATTAAATGAGAGAAAATTCATATAATTTCTAAAAAATAAAATTATATTGTCTTTGAACTAGATTCCATGATTTTTCAAGCTTTCTAAATTCTGTGGTCCAGGCATCAGAAAAATCAGGTTGGATATCTGATATGGAATCAGGACACATGTGGCTAAAGGTACCTACTGGACTTTATGTAATAACATGTGGGTTTTAAGAAGAAACTATCATATAAACAGACATTTTCAAAAGTTTTTCTACTTAAGGTTTTTTACATTCATTCTGTACAAATGCTTAAAAAGTTGTTTTCAATGAAAAGATATTTATATCAGAGTCTTCCTGAAGTTTTCATAATGATATTTTCTCTTGTTTATGTTAACAAAAATGCCCAAACACCCATTGCCCAGTATAAAAGGTTTAAAGGAATTACCACTAATTCTGGAAAGAAATGCAAGTTTTTTCTATGATTATTACAACTCAGAAGAAATGTCACTCACTAGCAAGATGATATTTACTGAGATATAGTAGATATCACCATGCAAATATTTGTTGTTGCCTCAGTTCTTTGGAATGAGATGAATGTAACTCAGGCCACCCTAAAACTGACATTTCTGAAGCTGAGTTAACAATATCAAAACCTCAATTTCATCCTGTGTTATCAGGATGAAGTGTTCCTATTTGCATTAGTTGTCTGAAAATTTTAGGTAAGGCCTTAATTGAGCACTAAAATTACTTTCAGTATTTTTTTTCAAAATTTTCTCAAAGTATTTCAAATATTCATAGCTTTAATTTATCAGAAAACACTAAAAAAATTTTTTTCATGATCCAGGACCATTAATGAAACAACAGGTTGTGTGACCAAGAATGTTCATTATCTAAAACAGTAGATTAGCTATGTCCAGGACCAAATCTGGTCCTATGCTGTTTCTGTTAATAAAGTTTTATTAGACCACAACCAAGCTCATTATTTACATCTTGTCTATGACAGCTTGCATTCTATTTTAGTAAGGTTGAATAGTTGTGACACTGTGTGTCCCTAAATCCATAGATATGTGTTATCTGGGCCTTGATAAAGTCTGCAAGCCCTGACTGAAAACATGTTTTGTTTAGTTTGTTTATTTGTTTACTGTTCTCTGGAATACTGGATAGTCCCTGGAAGTCACTTTTGGTAATCTCCTTTCCCACACCTCCATTTATAATTCAAAAACATTTTTCTTCTAGGTATCTTTTTTTAAATAAATATTTACCTCCTAAATGTTTTTGGAATTTTTTCTGATTCTCTTCATTTTCATTGTTAGCAGTCCAATCAATCCACCATCATCTTCAACTATACTATTCTAATAGCCTTCTCACTGATTTTCTCATAATCCTTCCCCAAGTAAATCTATTTTTTATACTGTAGCCAGAGTAGTGTTTTTAAAATATACATTTCATTATTTCACTTCTATTATGAAAATTTTTTGATAGCTTCCCTGTGTTTGTTAGAATTAAAGTACTACCCATAACATCTTGCATCTATTAGTTGCATATTCCAGCCCTATGTTTTAAGTTCACCTCATCTTATTACTCTCTTTACAGTGGTCTTTTTAAATTTCCTCATCTTCCTCCTACTTCAGGGCCTTTACACAAGCTATATACTCTGTATGAAAAATCTGTGTACCCTTTATCTCTACCCCATCTTCTAAAATATTAGTTACCTTCTACCTATTCTTCAAATCTCAGATAAAATTCTCTTTATTCAAGAATGCTTTTTAAATATATATTATAGACACTCTATAATTTTCTTTCATACTACATATCACAATGTAAAAATATTTTTTTTGCATAATACATACTTACATTAGAATACATCTGTTCCCTTAACCTATAAACTTCATAATGTTAAAGACCAAGTCTGTTTTTTTCACTGTTTTATTTCCAGCACTTAGCAGATAGTAGGGCATGATAAATAACCTGCTGACTGAATTCAGGTTTAAGTAATTCCCTCTGCAGTTGCTTCAGAGCCTTTGCCCCCTCACAACAGGTTATTTAATTTGCCTGACTCTCTTAGATTGTGTATTCTTTGTTGCTGAGGCTTGGGCAAACTGACATTTAAATGTAATATATCAGTATCTAAAAGAAAAATAAATAAGGAAAGTTAATGATTACCTAAGAAGCACTTTTTAAAAAATAAAATCCATGATAATCAGTAGGTTTATCTGTGAATCCTTTAGAGGTTATTCACAAAACATTTTTACTTATAGGTTCTCTGGTGATTTCTATAATGCTGATTATTTTGGATAAGAAATATCCAGATAAATCATGTGCTACTTTAATATTATGCCACACATCACCTTTGTCTCCTTAATGCAAAAGCAACTGTAGCGGTTTCACCGGTCATACTTTTTCTGAAAGAGAAAAGCCCACCTATTTCCAAAGGCATGCATTTCTGAGTCAACATCTTAACTTTCATGGTTTTACACTAGTGTTTCTAGAGCAAATTATGGAATCAGAACATGTGTGTTCATAGACTCTTGGTAACTAGAAAGACAAAGAACACAAGATTTCTGTTATGCTCTAATTTATTGTGAGAACTAAAAAAGTTAGAATAATAAATCTTAGAATCAGAAAAGGGCATTTAATCACTCTTTTTACTTTGAGGCCTTTGTACTTAAATGAACCGTGAAAATAAACAAATGAACAAATAAAACAAAACATAGAGGACTATCAGGCTAAGGAAAAAAAGTGGAACTGTAACCTGGGCAAAGAAAATATTTACTGAAAACCAAAACACTGTCTTTTCCTTTTATCTATATCTATTACATCTGTCTGTCTGTATGTATGTACGTATTGCATGCATGTATGTATGTATGTACGCATGCATGTATACATGTATATGTATTCATGCACTATATCTTTACTTATTTCTTAAATTTTCATTATTCAATTAGAGTTGAAATTTTATATTATATTAGTTTCAGGTATACAGCATAGTGTTTAGGCATTTATATAATTTACAAAGTGATTCCCTGTCTTGTGTAGTAATCATCCAGTTTTATACATAGTTATTATCATATTATTGACAATATTCTTTATAATTTACCTAACATCTCAATGACTATTTTATAACTACCAGTTTGTGCTTTTGAATCCCTTCAGTGTTTTCACTCAGCCCCATAACTGCTCCCATCTGACAATCACCAGTTTGTTCTCTGTATCTATGAGTCTGTGTTTGTTTGTTTATTTATTTTATTCATTAGAATCCACATATAAGGGAGATCATATGGTATTTTTATTTTTCTGTATTGCTTATTCACAGCATAATACACTCTAGGTCCATTCATACTGTTGCAAATGGTAGATTTCTTTTCTTTTTTTTACGACTGAGCAATATTCCATTCTATATATGCACCACAACTTCTTTATCTAATCATCTATTGGTAGATACTTAGGTTGCTTTGCTTTCTTGGCTATTACAAATAACACTGAAGTGAATTAGAGTTTTAATTTTGTTAGGGTAAATACCCAGAAGTACAATTGCTGGATCATAAGGCAGTTCTATTTTTAATTTTTTGAGAGACCTCCAAACAGTTTTCCATAATGGCAACATATATTTGGAATCCCACCAACAGTGCACAAGTGTTCCATTTTCTTCACATTCTCCTCACTTGTGTTTTGATTTACTGATGATAGCCATGCTGACAGGTGTAAAGTAATATCTCATTGTGGTTTTAATTTGCATTTCTCTGACGGTTAGTGACCTTGAACATCTTCATATATCTGTTGGCCATCTGTTTGTCCTCTTTAAAGAAATGTCTATTAAGTCTTCTGCCCATTTTTTAAAATTGGACTTGTTGTTGTTGAATTATATGAGTTCTTTATAAATTTTGGATATTAACCTCTTACCTGATGTATCATACATAAGTAAATATCTTCTCCCATTCAGTAGGTTGTCTTTATGTTTTGTTGATGGTTTTCTTTACTGTGCAAAACCTTTTTGGTTTGATGTAGTTTTATTTGTTTATTTTTTCTTTTGTTTAGCTTGCCTGAAAAAATATCAGAAAAAATCTCACTAAGAGCAATATCAGAGAGTTAACTACTTACGTTTTCTTCTGAAAGTTTAATAGTTTTGGTCTTACATTTAAGTCTTTAAATCATTTTAAGTTTATTGTTTTATATGATGTAAAAAAAAAGTGGTTCAGTTCTATTTTATTTTTGCATGTATCTTGTTCAGTTATCTCAAAGCCATTCACTGAATATATCATCTTTGCCCCATTGTGTATTACTGCCTCCTTTGTTATACATTAAATAACCACATAAGTGTGAATTTATTTCTGGGCTTTCTGTTGTGTTCCATTGATAAATATGTCTGTTTTTATGCTAGTTACATGTTGTTTTGATTACTGTAGCCTTGTGGTATAGTTTGATGTCACCTACTGTGATATCTCTAACTTTACTTTTCTTTTTCAAGATTTCCACGGCTATTCAAGATCTCTCTCTCTCATGGTCTGTATACATTTTACGATTATTTGTTCTAGTTCTGCAAAAAATGCCATTGGCGTTTTGATAGAGACTGCATTGAATCTATAGATTATTTTGGATACTATGGACATTTTAACAGTGTTATTTTTTTTCTAAACATCATAACAATGCATACTTTCCTTTATTTGTATCTTATTCAATTTCTTCAGTGACTTATAATTTTTCAAGGACATGTCTTTTACCCCTTTGGTTAAATTTATTCCTAAATATTTTTTTTTTTTTGTTACCATTGTAAATGGGATTGTTTTCTTGATTGCTCTTCTTGATAATTCATTGTTGATGTATAGAGACACAATTAATCTCTGACATTAATTTTGTATTCTGCTACTCTACTAAATTCATTTATCTGTTCTAACAGTTTTATGGTGAAATTGTTAGAGTTTTCTGTATATAATATCATGTCATTTGCAATTAATGACAGTTTTTTTTTCTCCCTTTTCAATTTGAATGCCTTTCATTTCTTTTCCTTTTTCATTGTTGTGGCTATACTGAACAAAATTCTATGTTAAACAAAAGTGGTGAAAGTGGACATCTTTGTTTTGCCCCTGCCCTTCAGGAAAACACTTACAGACTTCCCCCATTGAATGTGATGTTAGCTGTGTGTTTGTTATATCTGGCCTTTATTAGGTTGAGATTTGTTCTTTCTATTCTCATTTTGGTAAAAGGTTTTATCAAAAATGGATGCTAGGTTTTAATAACTCTTTTCCTGCATCCATTTTTCATCTTTCAATTTGTTAATGTGGTGTGTTACATTAATTACTTTGTGGCTATTGAACCAATCTTACATCTCAAGAATAAATCATACTTGATCATGGTGTATAATCTTTTTAATGTCTTGCTGAATTCTGTTTGCTAATATTTTGTTGAGGATTTTTGTGTGTATGTTCATCAAGGATGTAATTTTCTTTTTTGTAATGTCTTTGGTTTTGGAATCAGGGTAATGGTGGCTTCATAAAATAAACTTGGGAGCCTTCTCTCCTCTTGAATTTTGGAATAAGTGTCGAGAAGAATAGGTGTTAAGTTTTTGAATGTTTGGTAAAATTCACTAATGAACACATTTGTTCCAAGACTTTGTTTTTTGAATTTTTTTATTATTCATTTCATTTCATTAGTAGTAATTAGTCAGCTCATATTTTCAGTTTTTTTCTGATTCAGTTTTGGGAGATAGTATGTTTCTACAATCTTATCCATTTCTTTCACATTGGCCAATTTGTAGGCATACACTTGCTTATAATATTTTCTTATAATCCTTTGCATTTCTGTGAAGTCAGTCGTCACTTCTCTTTCATTTCTGATTTTATTTATATGAATCCTCTCTCTTTTTTTTGTATTTGTGCTTAGTTAGGGGTTTATTGATTTTGTTAATCTTTTCAGAGAACCAGATCTTGATTTTATTGATCTTTAGTATTGTTTTTTAGACTTTATTTTGTTCATTCTGGCTCTGGCATTTTTTTAAAATTCACATTATTCTCATTTTATTCTTGAGATATACATTATTGCTTTGTATTACTTAATATTTTTACTGGCCTCACATTCAACAAAGACAATGGAGGGATTCTATGAGAGTTTTCAGATATTAATTAAGCAGTAAGTTAAATATTTATATTCACTGAAAGCTGTGTTCTTTTAACTTGCTTAGAATTGTTTAGAATTGGCAGTATACAAATTTTTAAAATGCCAAAATTGACTGTTAACTCTTAATAATATGTTTCTTTCCCCTTAGGGAACAAATCATAATTACAACATTGTAATTAATGATAATCTATAAATCTGTTGTGTTTTATAAAAAAAAGTAAAGCATTCACTTTGCTAGTGTTTCTTAAGTACAGAGTTTGGTAATATTTGCATTAAAAATGAATACTCTAGGGATTGAATTCAAGACTGACTCACTTTTCTTACCCTTACAGAACAGGCTAATAGGGCAGGAGTAGAGGCACTAAAGTGACTGGGCTTATTTGAATGTGTCTGTGACTTCAAATTTCTATGACTTTACAAAACTTACAATTAATTCCTTGGTATCTCCCTGTTATCATTTCTTCATAATACCTTACGTAAAGAAGGTTAATAAGAAAAATTGTGCTTCCTGTAATAATTAGGTTTGAAGCATAAATCAAATAGAAATACGTGCTCCCACTGTTCCAAATATAGCAGTCTTAAAATTTCTAAAAATGTTGAAGACAAATAATTCAAGCACATTCTGAGAACCCAAACAAGAAAATAAATAGAAGTAGAGAAAGGTCATTAAGTAGTTTCTAACCATATCAACTTGTGTCAATTACATTTATATTGGGAACTTAATAAAGGAAACATTTACTGAAGGTAGCACACTGTGCAATGTGTAGTGCAGTGACTATACAAAATAAGGGTGTCCAATAAGTTATTTTATTGTTAATAATACTTAAAAAGTAATCTGCAACTTATCCTCCAATTATTTTTTAGAAGTAATGTGAAAGTAAATTGAAATGTTAATCTAATTAATTATGCATGTGTGTGTGCATATGATGTGACATACATATATTGTACAAAGTAAAGTAGACAACAAAAAGTCAAGGATTTTTTTGTATATTGTTTTTTTGCATTTAAATACTATTTTATTTAGAAATGATAATATGTCTGTCTCCTAATAGCGCAGCATGCTTTTCCTTGCTTCTTGTTTCCATGGAAAAAAACAGCATTTTATATGATCTGAGTTTATAGTTATGGAGTAGGTTGAACTGACATGAAAGAAAAGCTACTTTTGGTGTGCAGTGCTCTATGATTCTATCCCAAGGCTCTCTTCCTCCAGGATTTTGAAGTTAATTCATCAGACAACCAGTTCTAGCTTTAGAAACTTGCCCTGGATAGAAAGGGCATGAAACATGAACTATAGTGATCTTCATGACAGGTGCTGGGAAGACCCCGTGTGCTTGGTCCTTCACAAAGTAAAGTCTACTCTTTGAACCAGATTTTTCTCACTTTTTTAATGTAAAATAGGGCATGATTTGTGATCTTAGAGTAGTAAGATAGTGTTAAATCTACCTTACGTTTATACTACAACTCTAAGCTTAGCCTAAACACAAGTTTCTACTGTAAGATTTTTTTCTCAAATATAAAAAATTATACTTTCGGCTGAAGTTAGCATTGTAATTTGAAATTGATTATAGAATGTCTATCTTTGGTGTGAGGGGGAGTTAAATAAGTGACTAGACTCTATAAATGGTTTATTAATGAAATTCAAATGGTAGTTCTGGCGGCTCTGAACTATATTATTTGTTCGTCTTCTACTCACTTTGTACTTTTTTTGTTGTTGTTCTTTTTCTAGTTCTTTTAAATGAAAGGTTAGATTGTGTTTTTGAGATTTTTCTTGTTTCTTGAGGTAGGCCAGTATTGCTATAAATTTCCATCTTAGAACAGCTTTCCCTATGTCCCTGTTTCATTTGTTTTAAGTTATCTTTTGAGTTCTTCTTTGATCTCATTGTTAAGCCAGCCATTGTTCAGTAGCATGTTATTTAACCTCTGCGTGTTTCTGTATTTTTCAAAATTTTTGTAATTAACTTCTAGTTTTATATCATTGTCAGAGAAGACACTTGATATGATTTCAATCTTCTTAAATTTATTGAGACTTGTTTTGTGGCATAACATTGTTTATCTTGAAAAATCTTCCATGTGTACTTGAGAAAAATGTATATTCTGCTCCTTCGGGGTGAGATACTCTAAAAATATCAATTAAACCCATCTGGTCTAGTGTATCATTTAAGGCCACTGTTTTCTTGTTGATTTTCTGTCTGGCAGATCTATCCATTGGTGTCAACAGGGTATTAAAGCCCCCTACTATGACTGTATTACTGTCGTTCTTTCCCTTTATATTAGTCAATGTTTGCTTTTTATGTTTACTTGCTCCTATGTTGAGTGCATAAATGTTTACTAGGGTTATGTTCTCTTGTTGGAATGATCCCTTTATCATTATGTGATGTCTTTCTTAGACTCTTATTAAAGCCTTTGTTTTAAAGTCTGATATAAATATTACTATGCTAGTGTTTTTTTCATTTCCTTTTCCATGAATGTCTTTTTCAATCCCTTTCATTCTGTGTGTGTATTTTACTCTGAGGTGGGTCTTTTGTAGGCAGCACATGTATGGGTCTTGTTTTCTTAGTCATTCAGCTACCCTGTGTCTTTTTTTTGGGGGGGGGGGGTGCATCCAATACATTTACATTTAAAGTGATAGGTGCATAGTTATTGATATTTTATTAATCATATTAGTCATGTTTTTTTTTTTTTAATTCCCTTCTTCTTTTTAGAAAAAGTCTCTTTAACATTTTCTATAGTACTGCCTTGCAGGTGATAAATTGTTTTAGCTTTTTCCTGTCTAGGAAGCTTTTTATCTCAACTTTAATTTTAATTGCTAGTATTTCTGGGTAGAGTGTCTTGGTTGTAGGTTCTTTCTTTTCATCACTTTAAATAGTTCATTCTAATCCCTTCTGGTCTGTGAAGTTTCTGTTGAGAACTCAACTGACAGTCATATTGGAGTACCCATGTAAGTAACTAGCTGCCTTTCTCTTGCTGCCTTTAGGATTCTCTCTTTTTCTTTAACTTTCAGCATTTTAATTTTGATGTGTCTTGGTGTGGGACTGTTTGGATTTGTCTTGTTTGGAACTGTCTACATTTTCTGGACTTGTATGTCAATTTCTTTCACTAGGTTAGAAAAGTTTTCAGTCATTATTTCTTAAAATAATTTTTCAATTCCTCTCTCTTCTTCTGGTATCTCTATGATGCAAATATTGTTATGCTTGATGTTGTCCTTGAGGTCCCTTTAAATATCATTTTTTTTCTTTTTTTTGTTTTTGGTGTTCTGATTAGATATTTTCTGCTCTCTTGTCTTTTAAATAGCTGATTTAATACTCTTTTTCATCTAATCTACTGTTGATTTTTTCTGTTGTAGTCTTCGTTTAATTTTGTGGTTTCTATCTGCTTTTTTATGCTTACTATCTCTTTGTTGAAGTTCTCACTGAGATCATCTATTCTTCCCCTAAATTAATTAAGCATCTTTATAACCAGTGTTTTGAAATCTGTAGCTAGTATGTTGCTTGCCTCCATTTCACTTAATTCTTTTGCTAGAGTTTTCTCTTTTTTTTGCGGGGATGGGCGTTGTTTCTTTGTTTTCTAATTTTTATGACCTCTGTGTTCATTTACTTGTATTAGGTAGATACACTAGGTCTCCCAGTCTTGGCCAGATGACCTTATATAGTAGGTGCCTGTGTGGTCCAGTCGAACAGTTTTTCTTATTGCTTCTGTTGGCTGCTCCAGTAATGTCCCCTTTGTGTATTGTGTGTACCTTCTTGTTGCAGTGGAAACTTGACTGCTATTGGCACATCAATGGGTGGAATTGACTCTCAGGCTGATTGTGAGGATTGGCCATCTCTACAGCATATAAGCTACTATGTGGGGGCTGGCCCCACAAAGTGGGATTTGCCCCAGTGGGCTCATGTGCTGTTGAGACCATCCTTTGGGTGTGTTACTTGTGGGGCTAGTCAGGGGGTACTCTGTTGTGGTCTTACATCAGCTTCTATATGTGTTTGTTCTGGGCCCCTTGGAAGCAGGTATCATGTAGGCCAAAGTCAGCCCCTACCTATAACCAACCCAATGTTACTTGATAAGAACTATAAAGGTATGTGGTTTGTAGCTTCTTGTGTTGAACCTGGAGTCATGTAGGAGAAGCGACTCTGGGAACCAAGGCTGGGTGCCACTAGTACCAGGCCAGGGGCTACTTAGTAAAAGGCTGGGGCACTCCCAAGGCCTGAGGCTGCCTGCTGGCTACTCATAAGGCTCAGTAACTAAAAGAGCCCTGGAAGGAATGCTAGTTGGGTGAGGAAGGGTCTTCAGGGGTCACCAAGGTGGAGCAAGTGGTGTTCATTAAGTTAGTGCAAATTCAGATTTGGTACCAGTGCAAAAGTCTCAGATCACACTGGGGCTAGCTGCCACTCTTCTTGGCACACCAACCTCTAAGATTTGTTCAAAAAATATTGCAACTCATGCCAGGACCGGTTGCCTGCCACCAAGAATGTCTCTAGAGGTGTGGGAGTTTGTGACTATTGTTGCTGCTGAAAGATCCCCCGGCAGAGAGTGTGTGGTGGGACTGGTTGCACAGCCACAAATATGCCTCCAGCAATACACGAGTTTGGTGAGGTGGGGTCCCAGAGAGTCATCAGGGTGGGGCAAGCAGAGTTTACCAGGCCAATGCAAATTCAGATTTGGCCATGCGTGTGGGAGGGCTCAACACCATTAAGATGATGATCACATGTAAAATACATAAGAGGAGGTCTTAACACAAGATAATGATATCTGTTCCTTTAGCCCTTGCCCCAAAGCCACACAATTCAGTCTTTTCCTATATGTCTCTGGTGCTTCTTGAGCTGCTGCCCCTCTGCCAGAGCCCAGGCTGAATGCCTACAAGTGAGTGAGTCTATGCACAGGTGCTTTCAGGTTGTGTTTGTTATTCCAGCAGCTTTCCATCTCACTCAGATGGTCAGAATTCACGCTGATTTTCACAGTCGTTATTTTGGGGGACTCTTTTTTCTGGCACTGAAAACCTGGGCTGGGGCCTCTGGCTCCTCAAGGGGTACCTCTGCAGCCACACTATCCCTCCTGCTACTAACCGCCACATACGGATGCAGGGGCAGCCTGTTTTGTGTCTCTACCCCTTCTACCAATTTCTGTGTGGCCTCTTCTTTATATCTTTAGTTATGAGTTCTGTTCACCTAGTTCTCTATGTTGATTATTTTATAATTTAATTGTAATTTTAATGTGGTCAAGGGAGGAGGCAAGCACAACATTTATTTACTCTGCCATCTTGATTAGGACTCCTCCTCAGGTATATATTTTTAAGCAGAGGACCATCTAGTAACAATTCTTATGCAAATATTCATTGTGTTGCTGCAAAACTAGACTACACTGAAACAGAGTGTAGTCTGTTCCATTTTCACAATTTCTACAATTTTATAAGAAAGATTTTATATTGTCTCTTGACAACCTATTCTAGAGAATATCACCTCCCTGAACCTAATGTATTCTTTCTTATGTCTATCATAATCTCACTTGTTATAATTTAATTCTGTATTCAGTAGAAAGAAGAACAGCTGGCAACATCCTCTTCCTTATAATTTTTCACATTATTACAAATGGTCAGTAACCAACCCTTAGCTTTTTTTGGCTACATAAAATAATTTTGCCATATTTTTAAACCTTTCTTTACCGGATATATATATATATATATATATATATATATATATATATATATATATATATATATATATTGATAGACCACATTTTTTTGTGATATATATTATTAGTATTCTATATTTTTTTTACTGATTCTTTTGTTCAATATACATTATAAAAAACCTCCTGTACATTGGAAAAATTGAGACTGTAATTTTCAAATGAGAGACACTCTATAGAAAATGCTTATTTTACAGTTACTAGGTCTAAAAGTCAACCTAATTGCATTGATAACTAAGACAGAACCAAAGAGAATATAGCCTTGTTTTGAAAAGTAACTCCTGGTTCGTTTAAAAATATAATTCACTGTGAATTTTACTCAGCACCAGTAGTGAAGTTGAGAAAGTTGAAAAGCATAATTATCATTCATCATTTCAAGAGCTCAGGCAAGAGAATGATGTAAACCTGGAGAAAGAGAAAGAAATTAGGGTAAGAGAAAGTTATTCCAGAGTGAAGAAGCTTGGGCAAAGTTTGTGGGGGAATAAACAGGTAGAAAATTTTTTAAAATAATAAAAGAGAAAGTAAGTGAGAATATAGATAACTGGAGAAATGAGTTTCTAAAAGAAGGACGTAGTAGGGTGAAGTGCAAAGGTAGATTTTAACTTGTTTGGACTTTTAAAAATTTATTTATTTATTTATTTATTTATTTATTTATTTATTTATTTATAGTAGAAAAGAAAAGTTTCACTAGAAGGGAAAGTATACTTCCAGATGTGGAAGCGGACCTGAGCAAGAGAAGTGTGGCTCAAAAGACTTTGCTTGAACCTTTTTAGTAAACAAAATTCTACTGTGTTACTCTGACTGTATAATACTATTTATTTTATTTTATTTTATTCTCTGATTTTATAAGCAGTTATTTTAGATTGCTAATTTTTTTGGCAACATATAAAGATAAAAATAATTTCTCATTTTTTTCTTCTTGAAGTAATTATTTACAATACCATTATAACAATGTCTCTTAAGTAATAGGTGGACTAGATATAGACTTTTTCCCCCCTCAAAGTCTTTGGTTGGCTTAGCCTTTAAAACACTTTTTATTGAGAAAAAAAAATGGCATAGATGATAGAAGCTCTGTTCATCCCTCTGGCGACCAAATCAAAGTTGTGATAAAAACAAGGAGCAACAGCAAGGAAAAATCACCTGAGATATAGAGGAACAAGCCATACAACTAGGGAAAAATCCAAGAAAGCACACTGCAATGCCAGAAAATAGAACTGGGTGAAGATGTGGGACTGTCTGGTCCCCAGTGGCTGAGTGAGATGGAGGCTACAGTAGTGACAGATGCCTCTTAAAGTGGCCGCATCCATGAACAGATTTTTGCAGTGACAGACCTTCTCACTCTGAGCACCAGTACCGATTTGACTGCATGCAGGGGGCACCAGGGACTTACAGGGAGACATTGTTGGAGTGATGGCTGAGGCAAGATTCACTGTACAGAAGTGCCAGAGATACCTATTGTTCCCTGTTGAGCTCTCCCCACTCCCAGTTCGTGGACATAGTGCCGCCATAGCCATTAAGTAATCAAACTGAATAAAGAGGTCTCTCTGTCCAGAGGATTTCCTGAAATCCCACCTCCCCCAACTTGTGGCTCCACCCAAGCCACATCTGATATTGCCTCAATGAGTGAGGTGCTCTTTACTGAGCAGCACTTAGATTCACACTGGAGACAGCTGGGCCTCAGTTTCTGGTGTGGCTTTTAGAGGCAACTATAAGCACAGCATCTATGGATTGCTTGCTGAATCTTAACAGGTGGCCCTGGAGGGGTAGAGGCTTAGGATAAGTTTGACCTATTTCATGGTGTATGTTCCCTTTTCAACTAGTGATCTGTATAATTGGGAATTGTAAACTTCGTCCTTCTCAGAAAAACCCCAAGGCTTCACCTCCCTTTTAGAATCCATCTTTTTCACCCACCAACCCATGTGGGTTGATTGCCAGCAGCTTTTACAGGTTTTTTTTTTCACTACAGAGGAGAAGGAACACATTCTAAGGGAAGCTGCAAGAGGGGTCTCGGACCCCATTGGGTAGCTTACCACTGATGCCACATGAGTATAACTTGTATTTCCCAGCATCCAACCTGACTGGAATCCCAATACAGATCATGGAATAACATTGCCAGTTACTCTGGGCAGCGGCTCGCTGATCAAGGCCTCTGGGCAGCGGCTTGCTGACCAGTCAATTTATCCAAGGTAAGTGAGATTATTTAGACTAAAGATGAGTCACCTGCAGCATTTTTAGAGAGATTACTAGAATCTTATAGACTGTATACCCAAATAATTGAGGACCCAAATAATTGGCGAGTCATTAATCTAGTCTCAGCTCCAGATATCAGAAAGAAATTACAAAAATTAGAAAGGTTTGAGGGAGAGAACTTATCTAAGCCTCTTGAGATTGCCCAGAAGATGTTCAACAACAGGGATGATGTCCACAAGGTTATGTTTGTTGGACAGGATAAGTCACGGGGCCAAGGGCCAAGCTGATACCCCGGGGTGTCGGGAAAGGCAGACTGGGGTCGGAGTAACTTAGAGAAGGACCATGTGCATACTGTAAGAAGAAAGAATACTGGAGGAATGAGTGCCCCGAAAAGAGCCAGGTTCCAGGGAAAGAGGCCCCACTTATTATGTTGAAGGATGCAGAATGAGGAGGTCAGGGATTCTACATTATGAGCCCCTGGGAGCCCAGGGTAACATTGCAAGTCGGGGGCCAACCTGTAAACATTTTAGTGAATACGAGGGCTACTTACTCAGTTTTGCAGAATACCCAAGGCCCCCTATCTAAAGAAAAGACTTTAATACAAGTTGCCACAGGACAAGGGAAATCTTACCCTTGGACCCAGGCCAGGATTACCGACCTAGGAAAAGGGACCATCACTTATTCGTTCCTGGTTATGCCTGAATGCCTGTATCCCTTGCTGGGGAGAGACTTACTACAAAAATTACAGGCCACCATCTCTTTTAAGGAAGGATGCACTGAACTGACTCTGGGGGCCACTCCATCTGCAATAATGCTCACTTGCCCCTCTCTGAAGAATACCTTTTATTGAAGGAGCCTGTTTTCGATCCTTCTCCTAATGCATCATTATTAAAGAAACTGCAGTGCAGGATCCCTCAGGTGTGGGCTGAGACTAACCCACCCGGATTGGCAGCCCATCAATCTCCTATTGTGACCCTACTGAGTTCTGCTGAGCCCATCAGCGTAAGGCAGTACCCCATCAGTCAGAAAGCTAAGTCTGGTATAGTAGTGCATTTTCGGAGGCTCCTGAATGAAGGGATCTTAGTCCCCTGTCATTCACCTTGGAATACCTCACTGCTTCCAGTTCAAAAACCAGGTACCCAAGACTACAGGCCAGTACAGGACCTCAGGAAATAAATAAGTGGGTTGAAACCATACATTTCACTGTCCCAACCTGTACACCCTCCTGAGCCAACTGACGCCTAGCCATCAGCTGTACACCGTCCTTGATTTAAAGGATGCATTCTTCACTCTCTCCCTAGCAAAGGTAAGTCAACCAATATTTATATTTAAATATGAGAACCCTGATAGAATGTATTTGGGACAATTGACTCGGACTAGACTGCCACAGGGATTTAAGAACTCCCCCACATTGTTTGACGAGGCCCTGAGCCGAGACCTCGTTGACTTTAGTCAAAGACATTCAGAGACTATTCTTCTACAATATGTGGATGATTTATTCTTAGCTACTATAACAGATGTAGAATGTAAGCAGGCCACTGAAGATTTATTACAAGAATTAGAGGCTAAGGGATACTGGGTGTCCGCTAAAAAAGCTCAACTCTACACCTCCTAGGCAACGTATTTAGGGTATAAGGTACAGGGAGGCCACTGGACTCTGTCATCAAGCAGAATTGAAGCCACTAAGCAGCAGGTTCAAGAGTTTCTCAGAGCCATAGGCTACTATAGGCTCTGGATTCCAGAGTTGGCAGAGTTAGCCAAACCCCTGTATACCAGCACTGGGGAAAAGTCTGAGGATTTGAGCTAGGAAAAAGAAGAAGAAAAAGCTTTTGAAGCCCTAAAAACAGCCTTGACTACAGCCCCTGCTTTGGCTCTAACTACTTTAGACAAGCCGTTCCAACTCTTTGTTACTGATACTAGAGACATAATAAAGGGGTTCCTCACCCAGATTCTAGGACCATGGAAGAGACCCGTTGCATACCTCTCCAAAAGACCGGACTGTGTTGCAGCAGGGTGGCCTAATTGCTTGTAGGCCTTTGCGGCCGCTGCCATCCTCATCAAAAAAACACTGAAGTTGACTTTAGGGCAGACTATCCAGATTATAGCCCCCATGCAGTGAAAACCATGTTCCACATCCCCGCTGATTGTTGGATTTCAAATGCACAAATCACTCAATATCAGATTCTTCTCATTAACCTCCCACAAGTACAACTCCTGAAAACTTCTGTTCTTAACCCAGCCACCCTTTTGCCTGATGATGATCCTCAACAGCCATTACATGATTGTCTCAAGCTTTTGGATAACATCACCTGCCTCAGGCCAGACCTAACTGATGCCCCGTGGCCACAACCAGATGCCACACTGTACACCGATAGAAGTAGCTGCATCACAGAGGGACTCAAGTATGCTGGGGTGGCAGTAATTACTAGAGAGACTGACATCTAGCTCAGGCCCTGAGCCACAGAACATCAGCTCAGCGAGCTGAACTCATAGCTGTGACCCAAATGCTCCGATGGGGTAAGTAGAAGATAGTTAACATCTATACAGATAGCGGGTATGCCTTTGCTACTGCACATATTCATAGGGCACTCTACAAAAAGAGAAAATTACTTAACCTCAGGGGGAAAAAAAATAGAAACAAAGAAGAGATCCTAGTTCTCCTGGAAGCCATCTGGTTCCCTAAGAAAGTAGCTATCATACACTGTCCAGGTCACCAGAAAACTGAGATAGCCCGAGTCAATGCCTTTGCTGACCAAATCACAAAAGACCAAATCACAAAGGAAGCAGACAGAAAACCAGTGGGGCCTATTGATGTTTTTCCAGTTCCGTCCCCCAGAAGGCTCTCAGACTCACCCCGGGGGAACTTAAATTATGCAGTAAACTAAAAGGGATAAAAGGACCTACTGGGTGGATCCACCTCTCAGATAGATGCACTCTAGTACCCGGTGCCATAGGGTAGGTTGAGAACTAGTCTCACTAGTCCATCAGAGCACCCACCTAGGAGGAACAAAGTTCATTGAACTTTTGAAAAGAGACTAGTATATATCCCAGGGCTGCCAAAGAGGTAACAACAAGATGTCATATTTACACCCAAGTTAATCCTGGGCCTCCTGTTGAAATACAAATTGGATCAAGACTCAGGGGTCAGGCCCCAGGAAAACATTGGGCATTAGACTTTACAGAAGTGAATCCTGGAACTTTTAGATTTAAGTATCTACTTGCATTCATCGACACCTACTCAGAATAGACTGAAGCCTTCGCAACTAAGAGAGAAACTACGCAGGTAATAGCTAAGAAATTAGTCTCAGAAATAGTGCCCAATTCTGCTTGCCATTAACACTAGAGTCCGACAATAGCCTGGCATTCATTGCCAAAACAAGTCAAACCTTCGCCAAAATGTTAGGTATTAATTAGAAACTACACTCTATATATAGACCTCAGAGTTCAGGCCAGGTACAAAGAAAAACAGGACATTAAAAAAACTTTAACCAAGTTTAAACTTGAATCTGGAAAAAACTGGGTAAGCCTCCTGTCCTTTGTCCTCCTTAGGGTAAAATGTACCCCTTACTTTCAAGGACTCACCCCATATGAGATCATGTTTGGGAGACCGCCGCCAATCCTACCCAAGGTAGGGTTAAAACAAGAGATTGAAATTCACAATTTCTCACTACTTAAGTCCTTACAGGCATTGCACTTGGCAAAAAAAAGAAGTTCAACACCTCATTTTGGCCACCCACAATAACTCTGATCAGCCATTCCCTTGGTGACTGGGTCTAGGTAAAAAAGGGTACACCTTGAACCTCACTAGAACAAACCCTTTTCTGTCATCCTCACCACTCCCATCGTGGTCAAGGTTGCTGGGAGACGCCATTAGATTCATCATACCTGCATTAAGGCTGCTCAGCTACCACCAGAGACTGAAAGACGGTGTGTCCACCCTACAGGAGACCCTCTCAAGATGAGTCTCTCGCAGATTTAATTATAATTGGATTAATTGCTATTAATAATGTAAGAGGGAATCTTCTTGCACCACCTCAGAAAAAATATAATCCTGTTATTCTCACTATGAAACAATAGACAAATCTATCCTGGCTGACAGGAAAAACATAGGGTCTAAGGTTATATATTTCTAGAATAGATCCAGGGTTAATCATAATAATTCAGAAGAGACCAGTTAAGACTCTCATACATCCAATTGGTCTGAACTCATAGTCCTCAGAACAAATTATCAACCACTCCAGGTTGGAGAATCAATAATTTTAATTCCCTTTAAAAACCAGTGGGGAATGTAAAAGTAGAAATTTTCCAGCTACAAGGGGGTGATATCTCCAGGTGCCAGTCTCAAGGAGGAACACAACATTCCAAGGTGCAGATAATGAAACTGTCTGCTAGGACCTATTTGATCTGAGAATCTCCCAAATACATTTACCTTTGTGCAAGACTCTAATTTCTAACTTCTGCCTTCTGTAATCTGCTTGCTTGCTTATTCAAGGATGTAGTTAGAAGCTTTATAAGCTGCCTCCTCTAGAGGCTAAGGGCTGATCTTCTCTAACCCTACATGGTAGAGAATCAGTCGCCGGCTGGCTAATAAAGGCTCTTAATTCTCTCTGATTTGGCTCTGTAGGTCCCTGTTCTCACCTGTGCCACAACAACGCCAAGACTATAAAAATAATTTAAGAACAATATAGGACACTATTAAGTTTCTAAATATTCTTCCGATCGGCCTAACTGAAGAAAATCAAATGTTGAACAGCTGTTTGAAGAAATAACGATGGAAAACCTTCCTAACCTGTTGAAGGAAATGGAAGCTTAGAGAATTCTAAAATCAGGGATCCAATGAGGCCCACAACAAGACACATCAAAATTAAAATGCCAAATATTAAAAACAGAGAAATAATATTAAAAGCAGCAAGAGAAAAACAAATAATTACATAAAAGTGAAAACCCATACGAATGGCAGCTGATTTCTCAAAAGAAACTATGAAAGACAGAAGGGCTTAGCAAAAAATATTCAACAAGATGAAGACCTGGGATATACAACCAAGAATAATTTATCCAGCTAAGCTATCATTTAGCGTTAAAGGACAGATAAAGAGCTTCCTAGACAAAAATAAGCTAAAGGAATGTATCACCATCAAGCCAGTATTACAGGAAATGTTGGAGGGACTTCTTTAAGAAGAAAAAACAGGTATCAAAAACAGCAATAAAGAATGGTAACAACTACATTTCTATCAACAAGTACCTTAAATGGGAAAGAATGAAGTGCTCCAACCAAAAGATACAGTGGCTGAAAGGAAAAGAAAACAAGACTTCTACATATGAAAAGGAAGGGGATGGAAAAAGATATTGCTTTGATGGACCTAGTTGGTATTTAACTCAGACAGAGAAAGATAAACACTATATGATTTCACTTATATGCAGAATCTTAGGAATAAAAAGAACAAACTAGTTTTAAAAACTTTTTATTTTATTTAAGTTTTTGACTACTTCATATTTAAATCACTGAATTATTTTAATTGCATTAGAACTTAGTTTTAAAATGTAAATTGTTCTAATTAGCTTAAAACAGTATTTTTTTTTCTTTTGAGCATCTATAGTTTTGTCATGACTTGTCTTTTTATATCTTCCATTTCTTTGCAATCTGCAACATTCTTTATTAAAACAATCAGGTGTTCCATGAAATGACCAAAATACTTGGAAGGAGTTCCAGATTCCCTCAATTTTTAGTTCTTCCAAATGCAATCTTCTCTCAGGAGTTCTTTTTCATGGATCAAAGCAGAGGATGTGATTTGAAGTAAACTGAAAAACAAATCTATTTTCTTAAACTGGATTTTAATTATTCAAATAGGACATGTTAATGCTTTTAATTTCAGTTTTGAGGAGAAAGAAACCAAACACAGAGGAATACAGCAGGCATAGAATTCAAGTCAGATTCTCTGACTTCTCTAGAAACATGGGGTGGCATGTGCCTTATTTTTTTCAACAAAAGTGTAATAAAAAAAAGATTTGTAAGAGGCTAAAAGTCATTCAAGAATATAGTAGCATATGCACTATAAAGCTGCTAAAGACTCAAGTATTAGACTTATAACATTTCTTCACAGCACAGTTGCTTATCAATGAAGCATTTATGTAGTCTAATTAACTTAATTGGAACTACTATAATTATACTGTTATTTTGTTTACTTTAGCACATTCTGTTGAGGTAAAAGTGTAGCAATATGTGCTATTAAAATATTGCCCCCTTGCTGCAGGCAGGTTATTTAATCCCCTTGTTTATTCTACCTTCCTTATGGTGCTGCCCTGCTACTCAAAGGTGAGGAAAGCGTTAAGTGCTTGTAGCCAGGAAAATAGAAGAGAAAAACAATTAAACTAATCAAGAACCTTCAGCCACCGAGCTCCAAGAGTGGACAGTTTTGCAAAAGCACAATGGGGAAAATAATACTCCCTAATTCAGAGAATTCAATCTAATAAAATAATGAAGGAAATTGATTTCAAACAGAACGCATTCATCATATGTGGTTTGCCCCTCTGTTTTAAGCAATTGAAACAAGTTATATATCATTTTGGAAAACAGACTAAATCCATAAAGGCTCAGTGGGGGTTTCTCTAAAAATTCATTACCAAAATGATATCAAAGGATTTTATTGCTTTGACCTTTTAAGTGAGGCTGCTGTGCTTAGGAAAGTGATACTTCTTACTCAGTATTCTTGCTCCTACTTCTTGTTTTTAGAGACAGTAAAGATTATTTTTCCTGATGTTTCCACAGAAACAGGAAGGAGATAAGACCTTCACAGGCCATCAGAAACTTGTATGATCACTCCTTTCCTTCGAAGGGAAGCAAGGAGCAGAGGGCTTAATTTTCAGAATGTTTATGTGGCTGTTCTATGGCATAGAAGTGGTCACAGGTGTTTCAGGCCTTTGAAGTTTTCTTTTTGCCCATGTTGTTTCCTAAGAGAAGGTGTGGACAAAGCATTCCTGATGGTTTCTACCAGGGGCTTCAAGCCAAGACAGATGTTGGTGACACATTCACAGCTAACAAATGTAATATCTGGTTTTTCACAACTACTCTTCCAAAGAGCATAAACAGAACACAGTATAAAGATCAATAGAACAGGAGGAGACATGCTCCATGCCCTCTCATCCTACTCAGCTATCTGAATGAATCCATATCCTCAAGTGTATATTTCCTCAACTCCCTGTTAGACACCATAACTCACTAAAAAAAAGCTAATGTGTATGCATGCTCCTCCTTAAAGATATATGACATATTCTTAGCGGAGGTTCAAGGTATGGATCTTAATAATCTACCAGATGTTTTTATTTACTAGTTGTTATTTAAAATAGCTTTTAGAATTTTATTTCATTCTGATCTCATTTCATTTGGCTGTCTTTCAATGCATGCAACACATGTATTTCTGAAGCAAAAATTCAGCTGTGAAAGTGTCTCATGAAATTCACACAAAATCACTCAACTACGTGAACATATTAAACACTATTTCATACGAATCTTAAATAATGAATAAAACAGGAACATTTTAATAGAGCAGTGAGGGAAGTGAATGCTGTTAGTGTCTCTGGTCACGATCCCCTTTTCTTTGCCAGAGTAACTACTCCTCTGCCCACCACCCCCAGCTCCTGTTGGTGGTTAATGGCTTATAACTACCCCCTTTTCCAGAGAATTTTCCTGAGCTAATATAAATAGGAATGTTCTCCCCAAAGATTGCTTTGATGTGCATACACACACACACACACACAAACACACACACACACACACACACACACACACACATATTTACATCAGGATAATCCACTGTCAATAACTGACTATCATGGGTGTATATAGGGTCCAACATCTTGACTGTGGTGCAATTCATGTTCCAGAGCTCCCAAAAGATCAGCCTGAAGGTGAACATCAGCTGGTACCACATTCTTACACAGATTTTTTTTCTCTGCTCTATCTTGCCTCCCTCACTGTCTCTTAAAAGCATCCTTTTATGTACTAAAATAAATTATTTTATGCTTTTTGAGAACCTAACCTAGAAAATGAGAATATATAAATAATTTATACCACTAGCATTCATGTTATAAATTAATGAAAATATGGTCTGTACTCTGAAGAGAGAACAGAGATGGCAAATGCAATAATACAAAGAGCTGAAGAAGCTATCTAACACTGAAAAGCACTTCTATAATTTTTAAAAATTCTAAATAAATAAATAAACAAAAATGAATTGAAGATTATTATGGTTATTTTGAGAAGCAATAAAATAGGTCATTAAGAGCCAGGCTCTGCAGCAGACACTTGAGTTCAAACCTGGGTGTTTTCATTCTCCGGTGCTATGGTTTTCTCATCCATAAAATAGAGATAATAATAGTATCTTTTAAACGGGTTGTTATGAGCATTAAATGAGTTAATGAATGTACAGTTCAGGGCAGTATGTAATAAAAAGTAAGTACTCAAAGAAAGTTAGCTTTTATCAATATTGTACATGTCTGCAAGAATAACATTGCCTTTATCAACAACTATTATAAGTAGCAGTTGTGAAACACTTAAAAAATTCCAAAATGACAAGGAATTCTTACCTGCTCTGAATCTTGAGAAGGATTACTAAGACTGGATAGATGAATTCAGAAAGAAGTTCTAGGCTTTATAGAATACAGAAGAATTTTATTCATTCATTCAACAAACATTGTATACCAGGAACTGTTCTGAAAACTGTACATATAATAGTGAACTGAAAATAAGATTTCCTCAGATAGTGATAAGAGCTATAAAATTAGACAGTAATGATCTAGAGTAGTGTTGCTCAATAGATCTCTCAAGATGATGGAAATGTTGCATATCTACATCATTCTGGTAACCATTAGCCATATGTAGCTAGTAAGCACTTAAATATGGCTAGTGAGATAGAGTAACTAAATTTCTAATTTTTTTAAATTTAAAATAAAAATCAAATAACCACATGTAAATTGAGTTTTATAGAAAGATAAGTGAGAATCCAGAAATAGACCTACATATATATAAACATTAGAATTATGAAAAAAAATAATACTACTTAGGAGGACACTGTAGAGTGAGGAATGGATATTTTATTCAGCAATTTTATTCCTGAATATATACTTACTAATAGAAATGTATACAAATGTGCTCCCTAATATGTGTACAACACTATTTATAATTGACCAAAACAGAAAACAATGCAAATATTTATGAACCGAAGAATGGATAAGCATTGTTAGATTCATACAGTAAATTATTATGAGGTAATTAAAATGAATAAATAATGTTACATATAATAAATAGCATGGATGAATATCACCAACATAATGTGGAATGAAAGAAGCCAGTTATAAAATAGTACACACTATATGAACAATAGATAACTCTATTTAGAGTTCAAAAATAGGCAATACAAATCTACAGAGTGAGAGGTCAGGAGTGGTGACTTTGAGGAAGAGGAAGCATCCTGGAAAGATAAGAATATTTTAGTTTTTGATAGATGTAGTATCATTTAGTTGTACAATTTTCTATATTTTTCTTCAATAAAAACTTACTTTAAAAAAGCACACTGAGAGTGACATCAAAAATATGGCAGAGAGATGTCCCCAGGTCATTTCTCTTGTAACAACAATAAGCTGAACATCTAAAACTCAATGGAAAACACCCAAACTGCACAACTGCACATCTAAGCATGGAACCTGTGCATAACAGCTACCACAGGTCAGAATCCTGAGAGTCAGGCAGTATCTGGGAGAAACAAATAAGCTGCCTATTGCAGCCAGAGCTCCATGCAGGAGGAGGGGCAGGGGAGAAGGTGCAGTGGATTACCTGAACAGCCTTGCCTGGGAAATCTGGGAGCTCCACATGGCTGGCGGCAGTATCTAGGCATCAGCACAGAAAGCAGAGAAGTGGGGATGGCAGAGAAGCAGTGACAGCAGAGAAACAACAGTTGATTATTATGAGCTGCAGTTGAAAAACTGCATCCCCCATCACTCAATTCAGAAGGCCCCTCACACCATATCTTCCAAGACTGAACACCATGGAGCCCCAGGGGAATCTGAGCAAACACTACCGAAACTATCGCTAATATTGACAGACTCTGAGACTGTATGTACTGAGAGTAATTGAATATCTATAAGGAAAAAAAAGACATTGCTAAGACTTTATATAAGGCAGGGTTCCAAGAGGCTTAGGTGCCACCTACTGGAAGCCAAAAGAAAAACGCTTTCTTTGCAACTGGATAAAGAGAGACCTTTACATAATAAATCTTTCTGAAAAAAATGCAGAATAGACTTCCATTAATGCCCAGACAGAGGAATAGTACATTAAACATCATGAACAACCAAGATAAAAAGACAGCTTAGAAAGAAAGAGAAAAATCTCCAGAAAATAAAGACATAAAAATATATGACTTAAATGACAGAGAATTCAAGATGATACTTCTAAAAAAAATTAGTGAGATCTAAAATAATTCATGTCAACAATTCCAGGAATAATAATAATAATAATAATAATAACAATAAAACTAGATCAGCAGAATGGGTTCTTTAGGAAGGAGATTTAACCTTCAAAAGGAACTAAGTAGAAGTTCCGGAGATGAAGAACACACTGAAAGATAAGATAAAAAATGGAAAAGCAAGCTTGTGAAATAAAGTCTACTAAAGGAAGAAAGGATCAGAGATATTAAATACAGACATCTAAACATAAATCAGAAAGAATAAGAGAGAAACTGAAGAATAAAAAATAACACAAGAGAAATGCAAAAACTAGCTGATACCATAAGGAGAGGAAACATAAGAACAAAGGGCATTCTTGAAGGGAGGAAAAGGAACAGGGATTAGAAAGCATTTTCAGACAAATAGTTGATGGGAATTTTCTAAATCTAAGAAATGAGCTAAGTTTTATAATTCAAGAAGTCAACAGAACACCCAATTATCTTGACCCAAAAAGGACTCTCCAAGAAGTATTGTACTAAAATTATCAAAACTCAATGACAAAGAAAGAATTCTCAGGGCAGCCAGGGAAAAGAAGACAGTAACCTATAAAGGAAATCCCATTAGATTATTGTTAGATTTAGCACAAGCCTTACATGCCAGAAAGAAGTGAATCAAATATTCAAACTATTAAATAAAAGAAACTACCAGCCAAGAATAATGTATCCAGCAATAATCTCTTTTAGATATAAATGAGAAATAAAGACATTTCCTGACATACAACGATTAAAGGAATTCTCCATTATGAAACCTATGTTACATAAATACTGAAAGGGATCACCTCACCTAAATCAAAATGACAATAACAAGAAAAAATACAGAACTAGAGTAAGGTGAATAGCAAGCTGATAGAAACAGAAGAGTGCAACCCTTAATAAGAACAGAGCATTATAAGCTTAAACAATAAGACATTTTATATAGCAAGATAGTAATGAACATTTAGCTAGTGTAGGGATAAATGGAGACAAAAATAACTGAAAAGGGGAGGATTCAAAGGTCCAAATTTGCAAAGGAGAATGGAAATAGGGTGCATGCAGAACAAAATAGACTACTGTCTATCTATCTATCTATCTATCTATCTATCTATCTATCTATCTATCTAACTATCCTCAACATATTCATAATACTAACTACATTCCAAAGATTCAGAGCTGAAGTATATAACATAAAACAAGAAAGACCAAAGGGAAAACCCACAAAAGCCAACCAAACTAAAGAGAAAAGAAACATGAAGAAAAGAAAACAATAGAAACACTGATCAATCAGAAAAATAAAATAAATAAAATGGCTATAGGAAACCCTCATGTTTCAATAACCATCCTAAATGTAAATGGACTGATCTCCAATGAAAAGGCACAGAGTTGCAGACTGAACCAAAAAACAAAACCCAACCATATGCTGCCTCCAGGAGACACATCTCAGCACCAAAGTAAAAGGGTGGAAAATTATATTTCAAGCAAATGGCATTCAGAGAAAAGTGAGAGTAGTGGTACTAAAATCAGATGAATTAGACTTCAAAATATAAAAGGTAAAAAAAGATACGGAGAGACACTTCATAATGGTAAAGAGAATTGTACATCAAGAAAACATAACACTTATTGATATCTATGACCAATAAGGAAGCCCCAGAATATATAAAGCAATTTACTAAAAAACTAAAGAAAGAAACAGACTAAAACACTATCATAGTAAGAGACCTAAATAACCCATTGTCAGATATGGACAGATCATCTAAACAGAAAATCATTAAAGAAATAACCTTCTTAAGTGACACTTTAGACCAATCAGAAATAATTGACATTTACAGATTCATTCCAAAACAGCTACTTATACATTTTTCTCTCGTGCATGTGGAACCTTCTCAAGGATTGACCATGTAGGCACAGAGATAGTCTCAACAAATATAAGAGGGTTGAAATCATACCAACATACTCTCTGATCATAATGCTTTGAAGCAGGAGATAAACTATAAAAAGAAAGCACAAATGCATGGAGATTGAGTAACTGCTACTAAAGAATAATTGGGTCAGAGAAGAAAAAAATAAAGATGAAGAAATACATAGAAACAAATGATAATGATAGTACAACATATCAAAACTTTTGAGACATGGAAAAATCAGTAATAAGAGGAAAATTCATATCATTACAGGCCTAGCTCAACAAATAAGAATGAATCCAAATAAACAATCTGACACTTCATGTTAAAAAAAACTAGAAAGTGAAGAACAAATGAAGCCTCAAGTCAGCAGAAGGAAAAAAATAATCAAAAGTAGGGCAGAATTAAATGAAATTGAAAAAAAAAGAAAAAGAAATGCAAGAAAGTGCTGGTTCTTTGAGAAGGTTAATGAAATTGACACATCTCTGGCTAGACTCATTAAAGGAAAAAAAGAGAAGACACATAAATAAATAAAATCAAGGATGAAAGAGAAGATATGACAGACATCACAGAAATACAAAAGATAATACAAGAGTACAATGACAGAGTAAATAATACCAAATTTATCAACCTAGAAGAAATAGACAAGTACTTAGAGAGATACAACATTGCTAGGCTGAATCAAAGAAACTAGAAAATCTAAATAGACCCATCAGCAGAATGGAAATTGAAACAATCATCAAAAACCTACTAAAGAGTAAAAATTCAGGACCACATGGCTTCGCCAGTAAATTCTACCAAACATTCAAAGATTTAATACCTATTCTCCTCAAACTCTTCCAAAAAAATGAAGAAAAAGCAATACTTCCTCATTCATTTTATGAAGCCAATATTACCTTGATACCAACACCTGGTAAAGATAACACAAAAAAAGAAAACTACTGACCAATATCTCTCATGAAATATTCATAGATGCAAAAATTCTAAATAATAAACTAGCGAACCAAATACAGCAACATATTATAAAGATTATGTACCATGATCAAATAGAGCACAGGGATGGTTCAACATGCGCAAATCAATTCACGTGATACACCACATAAAAAAATTAAGAAATAAGACTCATATAATCATATCAATAGATTCAGAGAAAGCCTTCGACAAGATACAGGATCCATTTATGATCAAAACACTTAACAAAATTGGTGTAGAAGGAAAGTAACTTAACATAATAAAGGCTATATGTGGACAAACTCTCGGCCAACATTATTTAATGGTGAAAAATTAAAAAATCTTCTAAGATCAGAAACAAGACAAAGCTGTCTACTATTGTCACTGTTGTTCAATAAAATATTGGTGGTCCTAGACAGTGCAATCAGGCAAGAGAAATATGTAAAAGTTATCTAAATAGAAAATGAAGAAGTCAAACTGTCATTATTCATGGTTTACATAATTCTCTATATAGAAAACCCTAAAGACTCCACATGAATAGTATAGAAACAGTAAGCAAATACAGTAAAGTTTCTAGATATAATATCAATGTTCAAAAACCCATAGTGTTCCTATACTCTAATAATGAAGTGTCAGAAAAAAAAGTGGAGAAAATATTTTCTTTTGCAATTGTAATGAAAAGAATAAAATACCTGGGAATAAATCTAACAAAACATGTGAAGGACCTATATAATGAAAACTATAAGTATAAGACCCTGTTAAAAGAAATCAAAGAAGATACAAAGAAATGAAAGATATTTTGTGTTATTGGATTGGAAAAATCAACATAGTTAAAATGACCTTATTACTTAAAGCATTATATGGATTTCATGCAATCCCCATCAAAATCCATTGACATTTTTTAAAGAAATAGTACCAAAAAAATTATCAGAGTAATATGGACGCACAAAAGACACTGAATCACCAAAGCCTTCCTGAGAAAAAAGAACAAGATGCTGAATGTGGCTAGCTATTAGGGAAATGCAAATCAAAACCACAATGAGATACCATCTCACACCTGTTAGAATAGCTATAATCAAGGACAAGTAATACCAAATGTTGGAGAGGATGTAGAGAAAAAAGAACCCTCATACACTGCTGGTGGGAATTCAAATTGGTACAGCCATTATGGAAAACAACATAATAATGTGGAGGTTCCTCAAAAAACTAATAATTAATCTACCATATGATCCAGTAATCCCTCTACTGAGTATTTGCCCCAAAGACTTGAAAACCTTTATCCAAAAAGATATTTGAATACCAATGTTCATAGCAGCATTATTCACGGTGGCCAGGACATGGAAGCAACAGAAATGTCCTATGATAGATGATTGGCTAAAGAAGCTGTGGTACATACATACAATAGAATATTACTTAGCCTTAAAAAAAGATGAAACACTGCCATTTGTGTTTCAAATGTAACATGGACCTCGAGATAAACATGCTAAGTGAAATAAGCCAGACAGAAAAATTGAAAACAAATAATATCACTTATATGTGGGATATAAACCTAAAGGCAACAAACGAACAGGAGAAGCAGAGAAGCAAACAGAGACTCATGGACATGGACAATAGACTAGTGGTTACCAGAGGGTAGCTGGAAGAGGGGTGGTGGGAGGTAGATTGGGTATAGGGGGTCGAATATGTGGTGATAGAAAGAATTCTAACTATGGGATATTAACACACAATGCAATATATATATATATATATATATATATATATATATATATATATGTATGTATATGCCTTACTGTTGAATTGTACACCTGAAATTTACTGGATTTTGTTAACCAGTGTCACCATAAAAAAAAAGATGACCAAACACACACACACACACACACACACACACACACACACACACACACAAACAGAATGTAGGCTAATAACAGAATGTATAGTTTGATTTCATCTCATATTATAAAAATATGTATGGGTACCTATTAAAAGGAATGAATTATATTTGGGTGTTTCATGAAGGAAGTTATTAGCAATTTTTTATTCCTTTATTATATTTTTAATTCATCTGCAATAAAAGTATATCACTTGGTAATACAAAACTATTTTTTCCATTTTCATAATAAGAACAACAAAAAATAAAGTGGTAGGCAAAAAGATTTATTGTATAAAATATGAGAGATCTTAACATTTTTAGGTACAGAATGTCCTTGAATAATGTCAGTTCGACTTCATTTCACTATAATATTGTTGAAAATAAGTTGATTCCCTCTTGAGCCCTGTTCTGTGTGGCATTTGCATGTTCTCCTCATGTCTGATTGAGTTTTCTCAGGGTACTCCGATTACCTCTCAAAAATGTGTATGTGAGGTAGATCAGCAAGTCTACATCATCTCATTTCGAGTGAGTGTGTGTGTGTGTGTGTGAGTGTGAATAGCCCTGTGATGGAAGGGTATCCTGTCCAAGGTAGGTCCCATCTGGTACCCTGAGCTGCTAGGATAGGCTCTGCCCACTCGCAACCCTCAACTGAAATAAGCAGACTAAAAAAATTATCTTAGTTGCTTTTATTAATTTTTCTTAAATGCATATATAGTTCACATTTATTTTAATGTTTACTATTAGAAGGGTTTAGGGTTTTTATTTAGAATCTGGTGATGTTTTTGTAACCAGAAAGATATTACAGGAACTTACTCTTGTTTATATCAATTAGCTTATGATAAAATTGGATTTGTTATATGTTGTATTGCTTAAAGTAACAGTTTCTAAGAACCTGTTGACTACATCAGGTGAGGACTTACTGAGTAGAAATAGTTAGGGAGAGGAAGGAACTGAGAGATTTTTATTTTGTTTTGTCATTGTAAAAACTGAAAGAACCATTTTATCTATTGTTAGTACAAAAGAGATTTACTGTATGCAGTTGGCCAGAATTTGCTTTGGACAAGAGCTATTATTTTAATGAACTTTCTTTTCATTTCCATTATAGTCAAGCACTCCAATGCATCACATTTGAAAAGCAGTTAATTCTCTATGAAAAGAATAAAAATAAACAAATAAAAATGACAACAACAGCAAAAACAACAAACAAAACTATACAAAACACCAGTGTTTTCCTTGGCTTATAACAAAATCTTCAGATATTTTAGCATGGTACTCATGGTACTTATAATGTAGCACCAAGTTTCTTTTCTTGCCTTATTCTATCTCCCACATCAGCCGTACTGTTCTAGGAATATTCAAAATATGTGTAGGCTTCTAGTTGTTTCATATTGTATTATGATCTAGCCCCTTGGCAAAATCCTTCTGGTGTTTTAAGACTCAGCTCTAATGACAAATCTGGGGAGGAATTTTTCTAAATTTCCCTAGTTGTAACAGTTATCATCTCTCTATATGTTTTCTGAATACTTTAAACTTGTATCCTTGTGTATGCACTACATTGTGCATTTGAAGGCAGGAATCATACCCTATTTAGAGACAGGGCTTTTCTAGAGGTAATTAAGGTAAAATAAGGTGATATGGGTTGGTCCTAATCCAATATGACTGGCATTTTTACAGAAAGAGAATAAGACACAGATACTCACAGAAAAATGACCATGTGATGATACAGAGGATGATGGCTATCTATAAACCAAGGAGAGAAACCTCAGAAAAAACCAACCCTGATAACACCTTTTTCTCAACCTGCTAGCCTACAAAACTCTGAGGAAGTAAATTTCTGTTTTACCATCTAGTCTGGGGTACTTTCTATGGCAGCCCAGATAAACTGATATAATTACTTTGGTCATATTGCCCTAGAATGTGATTTATCAGAGCTCTGTTGATTTACTTTCTTTCTTTCTTTTCTGCTTTGGCTTCCTTTTTTGGGGACTGCAAGTATTCCAGTTCCTGATTCTTCTTTACCAACTATCCCCTGCCCCCAGTCACTTTGTTCTTCCTTTAGAGTTTGCAGTTTCCTGTTTTTATCTATCTATGTGATTTCTCTCGAGATTTGCCTTAGATATCAGTTCTGTTTGTGGGTTACTTACCTGATTCTGGCTTATCTAACCAAAGTTGCCAGGTTTAGCAAGTAAAAATTATTATTTAACTGAAATTCAGTTAACTGAGTGTCCTATATTTTATCTGGCAACCTTATGTCTGATCTGTTATCTGTTGCCACAGTCTTCAGTGTCCTTGATGTGGCACAATTAATTATAAAATGAGGAAAAATTATACCTGCAATTAAAAAATTAATATCAGGATTTAGAGGAAAGCATTAAGTTCAAATTCGATATATTCCCACTAACTTCTCAAGTAGCATTCTATCATGTAGTGTCTTTTTAATCTGTACATTAGTAAATTCTTTATCAAACCTAGCTAAGAAAAAGACTTAATTCCATTTTATTTATATCTGTCCAGCCAGTTCCTTTAAATTGTTGAGCTCTTTTATTATTTTTTAAATCCTTCATTATAATTTCTCCAACTAGAACCAAGGCAATGTCAAAGTGCTAGTTTATTTTATTCTCTGCCCCATTCCTACCCCTCTCCTCTCCTGCCACTCAATTCTAAGGAGACTTTTTTCATTCATACCTTTGGTATGAACCATTGGAAATATGTTCAGGAACCATTTACAATCCCCCTTCCTATAACTCTATCCCCTACCCCAGCATTTGTGTCTTTTACAAATAAGTTTTTTGGAAAAAGCGTCTGCATTGTTTACCAACTTCACAAAGCTTTTTTGTAAATAAGCCAGCTTAAATTTCATATGTGATCTGCTTTTTTTTTTTTTTTAAGAGCAGAATCAATAGTATGTTTTGTGACTCTGCTTTAACAGAAACACAATTAAGTTTAACAGAGTAAGCCTGGGCCATATAGCAGTTGCCCGGGCTCAGTAGATGTCAGTTAACTACCAATGTTCCCTTTTAGACAGATGTTCTCTAGCAAACTTGCCAAAACACATGAATGTTCTGTTAGCAGCAAAGAAATTAAATAGAAAGTCACTTCCTCTTTTCCCTGAATGCATGCTTGAAAGTCAGAAACTATAATTAAATGCATATGTGACATTTTTCACAATATGTTAGGTTGGTGGTTCTAATTATTACCATACGTACCATATTTGATCTGGTAGAACATGTGAAAATGTTTATATACTTTTACATTATGGTTTAACAACATATATAAACATTTAGGTATGAAAGGATTATAAGTTTTGTTAAAGGCATTGAGTTATTGTCAAAAAAGAGAAACTTTAACAATTATCCCTGCATTTATTGCAAACCTTTTGTTACAGAACAAGCTGTTTTCAAAAGTAAAACAGTAAGGAAAACCTCAATTGAGGAAGTGAAACTGAAATGTGTCAAATAAACAGAATATATTGTTGGAGCCAAGTGTTTTGGGGCTCTGTAGGGATCTGAGAATCTGCAAACCAGAGCTCACCTATCTCTTGTTCTCCTTGTGAAAGGTGAAGAAATAGAAGTGGAGGTAATGTGAATTGCCCAAAATCACAGAACAGGTGGCTGCCTATAAATTATTGAGATTCTACTATGTTCCAGGCACATTTCATACATGAATTCTAATCTTTACAACAAAGCTCTCACGTTATAAACAGGAAAAAAGGTCAAAAGTTTTAAATAGCTTTTTCTGCTATTATTTAACTTATAAAAGGCAGAACCTGGAGTGAAAGTCATACTCAGGTCTGAGGGTAAAAATTCCTCTGTCTCAGGTAGAATGAGGGTGTGCTTAATCAGAGCTTTCTCTCCAAAGCGTTAAGGGTGTTAAATTAATTAAGAAACAAGGCCATCAGACTGAGGTGACTCTATTGCTAGGGTAAAATACATAAGCAACCCAAAATCTAGGCCTGTAAATGCCTCAAGGTAATTAAATTGAAACTTAAGGACAACCAGTCACAAACAGCCAACTAGGCTTGAAGCTCTTGCGGATCAATAAGTTTCTTATTTTCCACCTCTTCTTTGTATAAGTCTCTCCCCAAGTCCTGTAGGCAAAGCACTACTAACCACTTCCGGTTTGACATTGCCTGATTCCAGTGTTCAAATAAATGTCTAAAATTTTTAATATGCCTCAGTTTATCTTTTAACAAGATGAAGAGATTCTGTAATTTTTATATCTGTGACTTGTATTAACTTTGTATTGCCTGCTAGAAACATGGCAAATAGTATGCAAGTGATGCTTGAGCAAATTTGTATGTCATTAGTTTATAAAATGTCAAAGCTGGAAAACCTTAAAAGGACATCTCACCCATTCCCTTTATTTTAAAGATGAGAAATCTGAGGTCAAATAACGGTGTTACTTGGGATAAGCAGCAATGAGTGAGGGTGTTTTGAAAAAACCACTCTGTGGCATCCTCATATCTCTAATTCTAGAGCAGAGGGTTGGGTAAATGTAGTTTGATTCTGTTGGCAATCTCTAAATGTTAATGTATCTTAGGCTGTGAAGTCAGTGGGAATGACCTGGCTAGGCCACCCAGTAACTATTGCATAGGTGAAGAAATCTCCTAGGATGTTTAAGCATTTAGATAACCCAGCCAATTAAAACAGTTTCTCTTAATGTTATTTACTTAATGTAGAGGATCAATTAATCAAAATCAAACTTCTCCAGCTATTGTTGGCTATTTCCCATCTAATTGACAAGGGTGAAGTGGACACCCAGAGAGAGCCTCTGTAATCTCCATTTGTGGCTACAGATGAACTTTGTGGTTGGAAGGAAGTTAAGATGCCTTGAAGTCTAGACACAGAGGCTCATCTTTAAAGGTGGAATACAGGGACAGATATAAAAGCACAGCTAAGGAGTCTGCTGGACTAATAATAACTACAAGCAATTGCCCTAGTGCTCCCTCCTGACTTAAACTATTAGAGGTAACCGCTGTGATTTATAGAAAGATGGAAGTGGAGATCAGCTTCCTTCCTCCCTCCTGTTCTTCTAATGCATTTTGAAGTTTGATGATATCATAGGAACCAGTTTTATTCATTTCTAGCTATAAAGCAGATCACAATTATAACTGTAAAGTAGCTTTTTAAAAAGTCACATTTTAAGGAGAGTTTTTAACATCATATAGTTGGGTAGAGACAGGATACAGCACAACAAGATACAGCACAAAGACAACAGGAAATGGTAACATTTTCTTTAAATCTACATTTTTACTTTCCTGCTTCTCATTTCCAAGGCTGTTTGGGACAGAAATTAGTGCTAGTACTCAGGAAAGGACAAAATTACTGATCTCACAGGGCATGGGACAGTTGTACAGAAGAGGTGGTGGGGCGAAGTCCAGGACTGCCTATTCTTTACATTGTCTTACAATGAAGAATGTTTGCTTATTCCTCCTCTTCAGTTGTTCCACTTCTAATGGTCATATTCTTTTATTCTTTCCTTATTAAAGTACATCCATGGGATAAAAGCTAATTAAAAATAAAACATGAGAAACTACCTCAGAAGATGAACCACTAAATTCCCAAAGGGACCTCAAAATTAGATTCATCATAATATTTTTTAAATATTTAATAAAAACTTACTAAGTGTAAGTGTTGACTAAGAACTTTGCAAAATACAAAAGTATGACACAAGCTAATAACCAAGGAAGAAAATAAATGTTGCTTGGGAGTAATGGGACTGTGGCATGTTTTAAGACGGATTCTTGTACAAATCTGACTCAGTAAAAAAGCACACTACTGTTGCTGAAGATCTTTGCCATGCAATGGAAATCCCTCAGCATCTCACAAAAGCCTCCCAGCAGCCCTGCAGAGAAGAAAGTAGTTTCCCTCAATTTACAGATTGGGAAACTGATCATCATAAAAGTTAGATAATTAACCAAAAGGCACACAAACCATAAAGTTATTTATTTATAAAAATAACAATATTATATTAGCTAAGATGTACGATATACCTTATAATGTCATCACCATGTGATTACAATTTATTTTTTAAATGTATATGCCACACTGAAATTTTGGGCAAGACAGTGCGATGACTGTAGATGTTTAATTATTTTATAGTAAAAGAACATTAGAAAGCAGATAGAGGAGACTCAGGAAAATGGGACAGACAGCCCTCAGATTGGAGAGAAGAGGGCAAAGATGAGAGCAGATCATATACCACACAGTAGGAAAAGGCGAATCTGATGAAAGCAAGAAAATACTTTCTGGACAATGAACTTCTGCATGCAATACTTTGGACTAGAGGCAAAGTTACATGCAATGATTGTCCATGTTCTGACTCAAACTTCCTCTCTATTACTCAGTCTACAGAATACCAAAGCTAATCAAACAAAACTATGATAAATCTAGTTTTAACTTTTTTTAAAATTTGAAAATGAAGAAATTAGATAGAGATTTACATCAACCTTAATTCCAAATTTACTTTAAATCAATCTTGGATAAATAGACTGCCCTATGCAAAGATAATAAAAAAATAAGCAAGCAAGAAAAGAGAAATTGCCATGCCCATTTTTTAACTGGATTGTTTATTTTGTTGTTGTTGAGTTGTATGAATTCTTTATATATTTTGGATATTAGCCTCTTATCAAAGGTGTTGTGTGCAAATATCTTCTCTCATTCAATTGGTTGCCTCTGTCTTGACAATAGTTTCTTTTGCTGTGTAGAAGCTTCTTAGTTTGATATAGTCTCATTCATTTGTTTTTGCTTTTACTTCTTTTGCCTTTGAGGTCAAATTTATAAAGCATTTTCTAAATCCAAAGTCCATGAGTACCTATGTTTTCTTTTATGCAATTTATTGTTTCAGGTCTTATATTTAGGTCTTTGATCCATTTTGAGTTAATTTTGGTGTCTGGTGACAGATAGCAGCCTAGTTTCATTCTTTTGCATGTGGCTTTCCAGTTTTTCCAACACCATTTGTTTAAAAGGCTTTTCTTTCTCCATTGCATGCATTTGGCTTGTTTGTTAAAAATTATTTCCTCATTTATACATGGTTCATTTCTGGGCTCTTAATTCTATTCCACTAGTCTGTGTGTCTGTTTTTCTGCCACTACGTGTTATTTTGATTATTGTCACTTCATAGTATAATTTGAAATCATCAGAGTGATACCTCCAGGCTTGTTCTATTTTCTCAGGATGATTTTGACTATTTGGGATATTTGGTGATTCCATAGAAATCTGATAATTTCAACTTCACTGAGTATTCAGGAAATGCAAATTGAAACCACAATGAGATACCACCTCACACCTGTTAGAATGGCTATCATCAACAGGACAAGTAATAAGTGTTGAAGAGGTTGCAGGAAGAAAGGAACCCTCATATACTGCTGGTGGGAATGTAGGTTGGAACAACCACGATGGTAAACGATATGGAGGTTCCTCAAAAATTAAGAATAGAATTAACATATGACCCAGCAATCCCTCTTCTGTGTACCTACCCCCCAAATTTGAAAACATGTATTCATAAAAATAGATGCATGCTATTTTTATAGCAGCTTTATCCATGATGGCTAAGACATAGAAACAATCAAAGTACTTTTTTATAGATGATTGTATAAAGATGTGGTACATATATAAAATAGAACATTAATCAACTATAAAAAATTAAAATATTGCGATTTGCAGCAACATGGAATGGATAGATCTTGAGATTATCAGGCTAAAGGAATAAGTCAGACAGAAAAAGTTGAGAACCATATGATTTCACACATATGTGGGATGTAAAACTGAAAACAACAAATGAACAAAATAAACAGAGACTCATAGTTATGGACAACAGTTTAATGGTTACCAAAGGGAGGGGCATAGGAGAGGTAGATAAAGGTAAAGAGGGTCAGATATATGGCGATTGAAAGAAATTTAACTTCGGATGGTGAACATACAATGTAATATACATATGAAGTATTACTGAGTTGTACATTTGAAATCTATGTAATTTAATTACCCAGTGTCATCTCACCAAATTTAATAAAAATTAAAAAAAATTAACAAAAGAAGTCACCATGCTTTTGTGAAATTATATCACAATTCAAAAGAAAGCATAATCCCAAGATTATCATAGTATCTTCTTTTGAAATGTTTACTGCAAAAAATGTTTTATTTTAATTCTAACATGAGTTTTCATATACACAGAAATCACTGAATTAAATTAAATGCAGGATAAAGTCATAAAGAGAAAAGGATCTTAAATAAGAAAATTTGTACAATATGAAAGACATATTTTTGCAATTAAAATTATAATATAGTCTTTTCATATGCTGCATATGAAAGAAAATTAATTTAGTAGAGAACAAATTGAATGTTTTAATACAGAGTTCAGTGAAATAAGGTAAAGAGAGCAATAATTTGATGAGATATAATATCAGATTCAGTGGATTATATAAGATTTATATTTAGAATTTTTATTTCTGTGTGCAGACACCTAATATTTCAGATATTCAAATGGGTCTTGAAAATAACAATTTAAAGATGTGCTTTAACAAATTAAGACAAAAATCAAAATAAGAAATTTAAACAGTGTTTATATTTAACAATACTATAATATATACTTAAAATTTTTAATAGAGTAGAACTTAGGTGTTCATACAAAAAACTAAAGAAATAAAGAAGGCAATTCACACCTTTTAAGATGTCTATTATCAAAAACAAAAACAAAAGGAAGAAAAGGAACACTAGTACACTCTTGGTGGGAATGTAATCTGGTATAGCCACTACAGAAAACAGTATGAAGATTCCACAAGAAATTAAAAAAAGAACTACCATATGATCTAGAAATTCCACTTTGGGGCATATAGCTAAAGAAAAGGAAATCATTGTCTTGAAGAGGTACACATACTCCCATGTTCATAGCAAGGTGATTCACAGTAGCCAAGGTATGGAAACTATCTAAGTGTCTGTCAGTGGATGAATAGATAAGTGTCAGATATATATCTACATCTATATTTATCTATACCTGTATTTACCTATCATCTATCATCTATCTATCTATCTATCTATCTATCTATCTATCTATCCATTCATTACTCATCTATCATCAATTTATATCATCTATTATCATCTATCTATACACATACACACACAAAATAAAATATTCAGTCTGAAAAAAGAAAGTACTGCCATTTATGATAACATGGATAAAACTGGAGGGTGTTATGCTAAGTGAAATAAGCTAGACAAAGACAAATATTATGATATCACTTAAATATAAAATCTTAAAAAAAGTCAAACTCACATAAAAAGTATAGAAAGTGATTGCCAGTGGCTGTAAAGTAGGATAAATAAAAAGCGGTTGGTAAAAAGGTACAAACTTTTAGTTATAAAAGGAATAAAATCTGAGAATCTAAAACATGGTGACTATAGCTGATAATACTATACTGAAGAATCAAAATTTGTTAAGAGAATAGAACTTAAATGTTTACATGTTCTCACCACAAAAAAAGTAAATATGTGAGGTGTACATGTGTTAATTAACAATGGGGAGAATCTTTCATAATGTATATTAAATAATAAAATTGTGCACTTTAAATATCTTTTAATTATATTGTCAATCATATCTCAATAAAGTTGGGAACTGGGAAAAGGGCAAGAAGAAACTTTTGGAGGAGATGGATATGTTTAAGGCATAAGTTATGGTGATGGTTTCACAGCTGTATACTTATCTCCAAACTCATCAGATTGTATACATGAAATAAGTACAGGTTTTTGGTATGTCAATCATACCTCAAAAAAGGGGTCTTAAAAAATTTTAAGAATGGCAAACAATGGGTTTAAAGAACTGAGGTGAAAAGTGAGATCAATTATATTGTACCTACATAATTTCTAAGATGGTTATGGAACTTAATGCAAATGTGGATAAGGTCTTTAAGGCTAGGTACATAATGTAATTAATAGCAATAATATTTAAGTAAAATCTTATTTATGTGTTTTATGTGTTTTATATATAAAACACACACACACATACAGATATGTGTTTTAGATATGTACCTATTTATATACTCAAAAATGTATATCAATCTCTCCTGGTTGTGAATCTTTGTTTTACCACTTGGTTTTGTGAAAATTTGAACAAATATTTTTACAGCATCCACATACATACTCTCAAACACCTATGCCCACATATAACATCATATAATAGGATAGGATAGTCCAACAAAACAGTCATAATAATTACATATAGTTAAAAAAATTATGTGAATTTTTTCTTATTTTCTCAATACATTTCTTGTCCTACTCAAATTTGCAAAGTAATCATTTATCACTTCAGTAATCAGAAAATGTCATTAAATACAAGAAAAGAGGTATTAAAAATTAAAACTATAATTCTAGCTAAGGATCTTTTCCTCTGCAAATTAAATCTTCCATACAACTAGGAACCTGGGTTAATTTTTAGTTGAACCTATAGTGGTAAGCTTATTAATCACACATGTCCCTCTATACATCTTGAAATCTCAAAATCACATAATTAGAATTATTGACACTTTTGAATATGCTATTAATTATTGACATCATTGACAGGAAGTGGAGAATGCTCCTGAGAACAGAGCACTGGGGTCAAATTACCTAGGCCTGTTTCCTACTCAATCCTTGCATATTCATATCATCTTACCCAGGGTAAGATATGTAAACTCTTTAGGTCTCACTTTTATAACCTGTAAACTAAGAATAATAGGAATGATTATATCATAGCTTGACTCTGAGAAGGAAGCCAGTTACGACTGATGAAGAACCTGAAGTTTAGGAAAACTGCAGAGTATTTTCAAATGTAGAAGTGATTCCAGACTTCTACCTCATTGCCTTTGGTTTCTCTCAGTCTTCAGGCTGGGTCTCCTGCGGAGTTTTGTTATCTCTATCCTTCTGCCTGGGCTGAAACTATTTGGTGCTGCACCAGAACTCTTCCACTATTGACAAATCATTTATCTGGAAAATTTTGAAGCTCTATCCTATGATATTTACAGCTACCATATTGTGATCATTTAAAGTTTCTATTCAGCATAACATATATTAGAAATCAAATAGGAAAAATTACACATGCTATTTCCATTTTAACTCTGAAAAACTTATGCAGACATTATAGCCAAGGGTACTGTAGAGCTAGACCTCTCAAGATCCTTTAAAATTCTGACAATAGCAATATATATTCTCTATGTAGATAAATGCATCTGTAGAGAAATAAAAGGTAAGTCACAGTAACTTTTCCAGAGACTTTTGCCTTTGTTTTGCAGTTGTCATACTGAGAATATTCATTCTTCTCTTCTTTTGAATTGGCTGCCTTGTTCTTTTGGTTTCTGTAATTCTTACCTGAATAGAAGCAAGTTTAAATACAGCTGAATGATCAGTTACAGGCTATCATCTGGAGGTAATTAATTATAACAAGCATAAACCTAGCATTTTGGGGGGTTCCTTGAGGCTTGGTTAACTCACCAGATGAGTTATTTTATTTTTAAGAAGCTACTCTTCTAAAGACCAATCAATAATACAAGCATTCAACCTCTGGTTCCACATTGACCCAGTTCCAGTGCAGCACCAAGTTTCCTGAATGTATCAGAGGAATGTGTTAGTGTGATTTTTCATTTAGCTGTCACCAAGCCAATTGCTTAATTAATTTTTTTAGATCAACGAACTCCCAGGACCTCCCAAATCAGAATAAAATTGAAAAAGCATGTTAATTAATCTCACATCAGAAACTAAAAACTGCTAAGATTGATTTTTCTCATTGAGTAATTATGAATCATATATACCACACTTTAAAAGCATTTTATAATAAAGGCCACCTGACCAATCTCCAATATAATCTCTTCTAAGAAGAATGAAACCTTCAGAACATTGCTCACAAAATATGTTTGTGGTATTATATCATTACATGTGAAAAATGGTGAAATTTGCAATCAACAACTAAAATATCTTCAAGGACTCATATAAAGAGAACACTAAATTTTCAAACCTTAAACAGATGTACAACTACTGGAGGCTCAGTTCCTTGAGGCCCTTTTTGGACTGGGAAGTATCACTCAGATGTTGTTACCTGGATGGCCTTCAACAACTTGCATATTTTGTCTAACATAATAGGACAGTGACCCAGCTCCTTTGTTCAGAGGTGTAGCACAAATGTAGCAGAAAATGCAATTGCCCATTGTAGTGGTAGTCACTGATCTCTTCTTTCATCTTGATAATAAACTGAATCATCTTTTCTGACTAAGGACTAAACTTTTGCGCTTCATTTATTTTAGTCATGCTCCACTGACATATGGTTAGTCGAATAGACAGAAGTTAACCTCAATCTTTCCAGCTCCCAGAAATACTTTTGTCTGTTTCATCTGATTTAGCATTAGCACATATGTGCCTTACAAATCTTTGTTAAAGACACTAACCTTAATGTTTGGCAAAGGGCACTGCTGCATCTGATTCATTTAAAACATGGTAGGATAAAAAACAAGAATTTCACAAGATTGCTTTGGTTAAAAATGTTTTATTAGTCAGGACTGCCAAATGGGGAATGTATCAAAGGTAATGTTACTACAAAGAAGAAAAGTACTTTTCTTCCCCTAACATATGTTTTGCAGCTGAGCCCTGATCTCAGTTTTAAATCTTGTTTCATGTGGCACTATGATTCTCTTCTTTGGCCTGAAGCCCAAAATTCTCTGATGATTTTTTCCCCTATCTTCTCAGACTTTATGTTCAGACATTGAACATTAAACTTAACTTAAAGTATTAACATGCAATTCTATCTCTATGCAATGGAGACCTCAAATGACATGTTTGTCCAAAGGAAAAATAAAACAGAAGTCACTTTCACTAGTTGGAAAAGCATCCTGGGGAGCTGCATGTTTGGTTTCCCCCTCCCCCAAATATTCTTTCTTCTTCCTTTCAAAAGTGAATGAGGTGAGAAATAAAATACATAGAATAGAAGAGGAGAGAAATTTTTTGAAAATTGGCAGAACAAAATGTGAAGATTAAAAAATGGTGTTAATGGATAGAGAAAGGAGTGTCACAGCAAAAGGAAGAGTGGTTAGTGTTAATACACATTTTTAAGGTGCATAACACTAATGCTAATTCCATTGAAAAAAAATGTAACTGTTCCTGAAAGATGAAAAGGTTAAGGCTTTATATCCTGCTCACCATATGTCAGTGATTTGTGACTAAAATAATTGCTGCAGTGCTTCCTCCACTCAGAATAAGAGAAACTACAGAGAAAAAGGATCAAATTTGCAAGCCCTGCTCTTTTATGAGGTTTTATAATTCTTTAGCAAGCCCGCCCCTCGTCTTGATAACTTTGAATTCTATTTTTGCAAGTTTCTTCTCAATGTTCACAACTCCACTCAGTTATTGAGGAGACTGACCTTTCCATTCCAAACCTTTCAAAATTTTCTTTGTCCTTTATTATCCTTCGAATAACAAGTGAAATGATGCAAACATGTGTACTGACAGTTCACTAATTCACAATCTTTATCTCTTAAAGAGAACTCTTCTAGTTCCTCTCCTGTACCCTACAACTCCAGTTGTTTATGGGAGGTCTTACAAGTTCATGAACAAGTCTACTTATATGGTAGGAATGATGCTCTATGACATTCATCACTGCTTCATGAAAAACAAGTCTCTTTGCAATCCTATGCAGACATAGGAGAGTTCCTGCTTGTGAACACCACTGCTCTGCTAAGACCAACAAGCACAAACATTCCTCCAGCCCATACGGCCACTCTCTCTTCTTCCTCTCCTAAGTACAGAAATATTATTTTGCCTTGGTCTCTCCTGAGTCTTTTTCTGTAGCAGAATAAGGGCAATGGTATATTCCTCTGAGGGTCATATACTGTTAGAAGCACTCCTAAAATAGAATTATTTAGACCAACTTGGGGTGTCACTTTTAATGAAAAAATCTCTTTTAGGTATATTTATTGAATTCTCTAGAATTTAGATGTTCTGGAAAATCAAAGCCAGAAATACATTCCTATGAAAGACAAGGTAATAAAAATCCATATTCTACACCAAATACTTACTCTTTACATTCATCAAGGTCATCATATCTTTTTCCTCTTTTATTTTTTTTTCCAAGTGATCCCTCAGCCTTCCCACTAATAAACTTTCCTTGGGCAATTCATCAGAGCTTCTGATTTGCCAAAAAATCTCTTCACTCTACCAGGAAATGGTCTTCTCTTATAGATCTCCCATTTAGATACCAGACATACCAAGGCTATATATACAATATGTTATATATAATATGTAGACATAATATATATTATGAGTTTCTGAAAACTTAAGCCAATTTCACCTCAATTTTTAAATTGACTATTTAGTGCAGCACAAAGATTAAATAAATTTTACATTCTTAAAATAATTACCAAATCAAGATAGAAATTTGCAAAAAAATATATTTAAAGATAAGTTTAATGGTTTCTATCTCTTTAGCTAGCTTGCAGTTTGGGTCCTATTACATAGAGATTATGAAGCAATTTTAGAAATAAACTCCTTGGAATGAATAATGGTGTGATATGAGTTCAACCATTCTGAAACCTAGTGAGAGGGGCTTCCCAGAACCCCTTGAAAAGTTTGATTTGTGTCTCCTGCAGCTGAAACATTAACAGTGGGCTCATGTCAGATTTACCTGTTAAATATAAAGATAGACAAGTTGGCTGACTGCTCCAAGGTTGAGAAATTTTAGAGACAGAAATGGTTTATGTCTTTATAATTTGCTTAAACAAAGTTTTAAATGCCACATGAGACAGAGAGGTTCTGTCCAAGAGAAATACCTACAGGTCCAAACAGGGTTCAGTAAAAAATAGCTGAAGTAAGGCCAAACTGGGAAAGTTCAAGGCCAGTCTAAGATGGTACTAGGGAAAAAATACTCTTTTACACTCCTTACCTTTTCTCTTTCTATACAACCTGTTATGCCACCCATCCCTTTACAAATCAGTAGTTATCAAGTGGAGGAGGTGATCCAAAAAAGAGGAAGAAGATGACCATTCTCTCTTTTTCCAGAGCAGATTGCTTACTCCAAGAGCAATTCTAGTTGTGAGATGACAAGGAAGGGATGCTCTTGAATGAAGGATCTGAACATTTTAATTTCTAAATTGAGACTTGATTTCCTGATGTGAACAGACTAGAAAGTCCCTGACCATAAAATCATAGAAATGCCAAATGTTTATTGAGTCATAGAAAACTAACCTCAGTAATTAAAGACAACAGGACAATGAGAATACAAAATAAAATTGTTCTATGAAGGCACTCCATGAATCTTGTTTATTCAATATACCAGGTACGGTAACCACAAATCCCAGATGACAACAGCTAAATGTCTCATACGGTCATATCTGGTTGAATACCTTTTTTCGTTTTTGACCCTTCAGATCCATGTGAAATTTCATGTTTCTAATTAGAACAACTTCTATGATGTTTCTTATTTCACCGATTATACCAGAGTTAATGATCATATAAATTTTAAAGGTGGAAGTAAAGTTGAGCATCTGGTTCAATGGTCCCCAATCTTTTATGTGCAAATGAATCACTTAGACTCTTGTTAAGACTCAAATTCTGATTCAGTATATCTGACATGCAGCTTGAAAATCTGTGTTTCTAACAAGCTCTCAGATGATGTCAATGCTGCTGGTTCATGAACCATATTATGCATAGCAAGATTCTAGTTCACATTTGCTCTACCTTTACAATATAACCAATAAAGAAAAAATTAAAATACTCAAAATAAAGGTTGAAGGGCTTCATATGAGGTAATAAAATCAAGAAGAGATGGTTCTAGCACAAGGGCCCATGACATCTACTTCCTTATGCCATGCTTCCCTGTCATTACTACAGCCATGTATTATGACCAGTTCAGATGTTAAGTGACCTATGAAGTTCTTCATCAGTATCAAAATATGGTGTAAAGTATATTTGCCACACTTTCCAACTTATTCTACAATGGTAGTATTACTCTTATAACAAAATCAGACAAAGAGATCATTAGAATCCAATATAGATGTAAAAATACTTAATAAAATATTAGTAAATGCAATTCAGCAATATAAAATATCTAAAAAAGGTTATATAGCACAGTCAGGTAGAACTTTTTCCCAGTAATACAAAATTGGTTTTACATTAAAAAAATTAGTTAATGTAATATATCATATTCATAAACGATGAATCAGGAGTACAAAGGAAACTTCCTCAATCTCATAAAGAGCATCTAAAAACAAAATTTAAATGCCCAGCTAATCTTACACTAATGATAAAAGACTGCATGTGAATGTTTTCCACTGAAGATTGAAAACAAGGCAAAGATGTCTGATCTTGCCAATTCTACTCATCAATGTATGGTGGGGCCTAAACAGAGAAATAAGAAAAAGAAAAAAGAGAAAACAAACATTTTTAAGGCATCCAGGTAGTAAAGAAAGAACTAAAATTATTTACTAGCCATGATCAATTTTCAATTAATTTTTGTTTATAGTTTGAGATAAAGTTTTGTTTTTTGTTTTGCATGGGGTATCCAATTGTCACAGCACCAATTGTTGGAAAGACTATTCTTTCTGCCTTTCGATTGCTTTTGGCATCCTTGTTGAAAATCAGTTGGCCATAAGTATAGAGTTTATTCATAAATTTTCAATTCTGTTTCATTGATCCATATGCCCTTCTTTGTGTGCATATTGCATTACCTTGATTTATGTGGCTTTATAGTAAGTTCTAAAATTAGTAGTATAATTTCTCCAAATGTACTGTAGACTTGAAACTAAATAAAATACAGTAAAATTAAAAATTTAAAAATTGTTATTGGAAATTCTAGGTCTTTTACATTCCTCTCTATATTTTAAATGTTATCTTATACTATACACAAAAATTAATTGAAAATTGATCATAGGTAAGAGCTAAAAATATAAAACTTCTGTAGTAACTCATAGGAGAACAACTTTTTAACCTTGGGTTAAGCAAAGAATTTTAAATATGACATCAAAAGCACAATGCATAACAGAAAAATTGATTAATTGGACCTAACTGAAATGAAAGACTTTCATATTTACAACACAATAAAGAAAATAAAAAGGTAAGCCACAGACTGGGAGAAAATATTTGCAAATAAAATATCATATGAAGGCCTTGTAAACAGAATATTTAAAGATCTCTTAGAACTCAATGAAAACAAACAATTCAATTTAAAAATAAGCCAGAGATGAGGATAAACATTTCACAATATATCCATTAGAATGAAAAAAAAGACAAGTCAACAACAAGTATCAAAGAAGATTATTTTTAAATGGTATAGCTAGTTTAGAAAGCAGTTTGTCAGTTTCTTTAAAAGTTAAACATACCATACAATACAAAAATTCTATTCCTAAGAATCTACCCAATATAAATGAAAACATATGTCCACAGAAAGACCTGTACATGCATGTTCACAACAGCATTACTTGTAATAATCCCAAACTGGAAGCAATACGAATATTCGACAACAGGTTAATGTATAAACATAATCTATACAAATGGAATACTATTCAGGAATGTCAAAGAATGAACCACTAACATATGCTACTGTAGAAAAACATTATTTTTTATTAATTCACCCAATAAACATTTATTTTCTTTTATTGAGATATAATTGACATGTAACATTATATATAAATGACCCTTAATTTTACCAAACATCCAGACGTTAATTTTAGATGTTAGTTTTAGGTGATTTGATATATGTATACATCACAAAGTGATCAACACAATAAGTTTAGTTAATATTCATCATCAGATATAGTCACAAATTTTTTCTTATAATAAGAACTTTTAAGATCAAGTCTTTTAGCAACTTTCAAATATACTATATAGTATTGTTAACTATAATCATTATAAAATATTGTTTTAAGTGAAAGAAACCAAACATAAAATAACTGCACGCTTGTATTTATATAAAATGTCTAGAAAAGACAAATTTATAGAGACAGAAATCAGAGCAATGGATACCTAGGGCTGGATGTGGAAGTGTAGATAAACTAAAAATGTGTACAAGGAAATTTGGAGGAAGATAGAAAAGTTCTAAACTTGGATTATAGTGATGCTTGCATAACTAAATTTACTAAAAACCCTTAATAATTAAAAAATAATTGTTTAAGGAAAAAGTGAGAATAAAGATGAGAAATAAGGTTTTCTTTGATTATTTCAGCACATTGCCCAGCTTTTGGTTAATATAATAAATGTTGATATTAACTGTAATCAGTTCAAGAAGTTAGTTGTAACATCCTCTTCAGAAAAACATGTTATAGCAACAGGCAGTTTGAATGCTGTGCTGGTTCTAAAGGAACCAGCTGAGTCCCTGATCCACATGGATTTATTTCAAATATTTTTTGTACTGTTTTAGATAAAATCTAAAGCAGTGGTGCTTCTCATCCTGCATCTTTATCATGTTTAAATGACTTCTGGCCCTGCCATTTCTTAAAAAAAAATGCAAGGATGCCAAGACTCTTTATTAGTAGTGAGTTATACAAGATTCTGGGAGTTTCCAATATGTCATTGTGTACACTGAGCCAAGTATTATTGTCACTTTTTTTTTTTTATCTCATTGATGAGGGAGAAAGTCCTACCGTAGGATTAGGGGGATGACAGAACATATGACACCGAACACTGGACAGGTGAAATTGATAGCAGTTTATTATCACATACACTCACATCTTAAAGAAAGAAAATATCACATGCCACTCAAGGTCTCGTGGGGGCTGCAATCAGGAACAACGTGAACAATAGTGGCTGTGGGAGGCTTTATAATTTCAAGACTGTATAGTGTCCTCTGGCTCCATGAGAATATGTGATTAGCTAGCTGGAGTAATTTCATAAGTCAGCAGGGACTGAAACCTGCTGCTCAGGTTATTTGGCTAGGGTACATATTCTTAAAAGCAGAGCGGGAAGGGAACTTGTAGGCCAGACGAGACCCCTAATTTTACCAAACATCCAGGCATTAATTTTAGGTCTTAATATTGAGACTTAATTTTAATATTGAGCCTTAATTTTAGGTCTTACATCACACCAAGTTAAATGTATGACACACCTCATTTTGTATGATTTAATACCCAGAAAAGTGAATCAACAGTCCTTTGCGAATTCTCGATTTAACCTTTCTGTGCCTCCATTTACAATTACAGAATCTGACAATTATATAAGTTGGACAAAAAATTAATTACCAAAAAGTCATCCATCAGATGTTTTATATTCTTGAGATGAAAAGCACTAAGCATGATTTTATATATCATAAATCAAATAACAAATATAGGGGAAAGATAAGTATTATATATGGTTCCCACTGAACGTATGTGCTCTTTTGTTATCCTAGCATACTGTATTGCTGGTTTAAGCTCCTTGAGGATGTAGCTATGTCATATTTGTCATTGTGCCTCCACTCCAGCACTGAGTCTAATTTCTGGCAAAATATAGGAAATGGTTCCTAGCAGTTAATGAGAATTTACTACATGTCAGATGATATGCTAAGCAATATAAATTCATTATCCTGTTTAATTGTCACAATCACCCTTTGAGGTTGGTACTATCATTTCAATTTTTCTAGATCAGAAGAAGGCAAGCTTATTCTGTGAAGAACTAGACAGCAAAATATTTTGGCTTTTGTGGGCCCTGTGGTGTTTGCTGAGATATTTTACTAACATGGTGTAAATGTAGCCAAAAACAATATGTAAATGAATGGACATGGCCCCATTCCAATAAAGCTTTATTTACAAAAACATATGTAGCTCATGGACTGTAGTTTCCCAATCCTTGGTTTGTTTGTTTGTTTGTTTGTTTTTATTTTTCCCTACCCCCTGGTTTAGATGATGCACTAATGCTTGGAAGGATTAAGTAATTTGTTCAAATTCACACAGTTCACAAGAGACAGAGCACGATTTTAAATCCAAATGTGTCTGATTCCCAAACTCCTTTTCCTAACTACTATTCTGTACCACATCTAAGCCACTTCAGTAGTCATTGGGGTTCCATATGTGTTGTATAAATGAAAACTTCTATTATTAAATTCATTTTGCAATAGCAAATATGGAATCAGATAACATTAGTCAGAGCATAGTCAAGCATTCTGATTTCTACTCTAAATTAAATTTAAACTATAATAAAAAATTAATCAGTCTGGGATCAGTATCCCTCTGCCTGCTGGTTTAGAAGTATATTAAATAACGTAACCAAAAGAAATGACCGGTAGTGAACAAAAGAGAAACAGAGCTGGAATACAGACTCTATTTTTATTATTTGAATTTTCATCTCTAGGGGCTTCACCTCAATTCACTTTCATTTCCTTCAGGCTATGACTAAGCACTAATGTATTTGGCTTCCCAAGGCTGTGCACTACTAACTCTGTTCACATTCCCATATTTGAAGAAATTTAAATACTCCAGCAATTAACATTTTTCTCTCTCAAATTAGTTACCCAAGACTAACAAGGTTGTGTGTGTGTGTGTGTGTATACATACACACACACACACACACACACACACACACACACACACACACACACTTGGTTGAAAAAAAATTACTTCCCAGATGGGATACTGTCTTCTGATTTTTAACTATAAATGCATAAGATAGAGAATGGAAAATTTGCTAACACATCTTTGACAGTGCTTGGAGTGGCACTTATAAGATAGTTCAAGTATGAATTTGCATAAACTGAAGGAATGAATAGCTACAATGTTGTTTTTTATAATTTAGAGCTCACTGGTATTAAAACAAACAAACAGAAGACTTGGCATCTAGAAAATGTAATTAATTTGATGGTATAAGCCTTCATAAATTATCAAATATTCTCAGTAGCAGCCATGAAATACTCAGAGAGAACATGAGCTGCCTTGAAATTGCTTGGCTTGTTTACAACCAAAATTATTTTAAGGTGGTTGTGTTGTTGTTGGTTTAAAAAATGTTTGAATTATGACCATTAATGGCTGACTCAACCTTTCAGTAAGATGATAGAAATTTGGAGTCAACATACAAGCCAGTATCAGTGTCTCAAAGCTGTCATTTTTCTCACTAATGAACTGAAGCTCATGGAAATTAATTACGAGGGAAAGGTTATTGTTACCTTCACCAGGAATGAAGTCTCTAGATTTCAAATCAAGTGTTACTGAGGAGGGAATACAGAGGCTCCACCTCCCAAAGCTCTGCTCACATTGTGCTCATTCTGCCAGAAACAAGCAAAATTTTTGACTAAACAATAAGAGAAAATGACTTAAGGAAGTTTTAATGTTCACAGTAAGTATAAAAAAGTAGTCCCAGGGAAACAGAATAATTGGGTGGCTAGAACAATTCCCACAGTCAGAGTAGTGGGTTCTGGGCCATGGACTCATGTATCTACCTTTCAATATTTATATGGTAGTTGCAAAATAAACAAGGTAATATTTGACCTTTCCTACTTGTCTAGGAAAACAAATTAACATTTTTTTCTCTCAAATTATATATACATATAATTTCTCTCTCAAATTATATATACACACATATGTGTATATATATATATGTATGTATATATATATATATATATATATATATATATGTATATATACACACACACACACCTATAGTATATATGTATGTTTTTACAGGTGTGTGTGTATATATATGTTTTTACAGGTGTGTGTGTGTGTGTATGTATGTATTTATATATTTTTTAAACTAAATATAATACATAGCATAATTCTGTCTTCTGAAATAATAGAAGACGTTTATAGTCTGCAAAGTATTTAGGTGGGATCTGAAGACCATCCATATTATCCTTTGCTATTTGACTGTGGTAGAAAAACAAAGTAAACAAAATATCAATTTCTGTTACTAAGGCCTAAACTGTCTGCCTACTTTTTTGTCAGTTTGTATGGAAGATTCAAATATCTCCAGTAAGTTCTAGTACTGAGTAGTTCTGAGGTTGTTTTTATTCCTGTGATTTTTTTATTATGTAATGACATTTATAAAAGGGATGGGCAATTAAAAAATTATAAAAATGAATTATGTGAATTAGGTTTAAAAAATGAAATAATAGATCTTTCCCAAAATCATCCAAAATACTTTCTATGTGAGGACAAGAGTAGAAGACTGCAGTAGAATAGAAGTTTAGTGCCTTTAGAGTTAAACTGACAGTTTTCCCAACTGCACAATTGCCTACAGCTGATTTGCAGGCAATTTTACAAAAATATTCTCATTGTCTCACTATTGGAAATAAGAGGGAAGAGATAAATGAACTGTGTGGATGACTTGTATGAGAGGGGTGCTGGAGATGAGAAACACTAATTTGAAGGCATTCATTATTAACATGCTCTTTTTTCACTGGCAACATCGGAGCTGTGAATGAGCTATAAAACCCTTTGAAAATATTAAAGAATGTTTTCTGTAAAAAAAAAAATGCTATAGCTACTGGTCTTAAATACTCAGTGCAAAAATTTTTATTCTTCTCTTTATATATTTATTTATAATAATTTTAAGATATATTAAATTAGATAGTGGCAATGATTTCTAAAAACAAAACACACATTGAAATACACAGAGATAAAATTAGCCAGTTGTAGAAATGCATTTCTTCTGCAAAAAGAAGACACGATGATGTCAGAGTCTTACCATAGTCTCTGCTCTCAGAGATCCAAGTCTATCATGTCTCCTGGTATCTGAAGGTCTGCAAAGCTGATGGCACTAGGGGCAGTTGTGGCTCACTGGTACAGCTGCTGAGGATACTTGCAGAAAACACAAGTTTTTCTATCTCTATCTCTATCTATTTTTATCTCTATCATCTATATCTATATCTATATTTATCTATCATCTTTCTACCTACCTATGTGTATATACCTTTATCTACCTATATCTACATATCTATATCATCGATATCTATCTATATCTATATCTATCTATATCTATATCTAATCTATATCTAATCTATCTAGATCATCTGTCAATTGATAGATTGATCTATTGATCTATATCTATTTAATATAATATGTGAGCCTTTCCCACACAGGTCACTCACTTGTCAACCTTTTCCTGTCTGATAGTTGACAGTGTGGCAGAAGATCACTCTGAGAAGTTGCTAATTAAAGCCTTTCCAGTTTGCCATGGGAAGCTAAAAAACATTGAAGAAAATGATTTAGCTCACTTCACTTTTTTAAAATAAAACACACAGTGTTAAAATTCCTCTCTCTTTTTTTTATTTTGTTCACTTAGAAGCTAACGTATAGATTTTTCGAAAAGCAACAAAAAAAAATACATTTAAAGAATAGAAAATAGGATCCAGGAAAAAATGGCATAGATGAGAGTCTTTGTTCATCCCTCTTGTAACCACATCAAAGTTGTGACAGAAACATGAAGTAAATAGTAAGCAAAGTCACCTAGGATCTAAATGAACAAAAGCACTACAACTAGGGAGACAAATAATTAGTTACCCTGCAACAGTAGAAGGTAGGAGAGGTCAAAGACATTAGGCTGCCTGGTCCCTAGTGGCAGAGCAGTACTGAAGCTATAGCAGTGGCAGCTGGAAGCTGCAGATTCCTCTTAAAGAGGCCAAGTCCACCATTGAACTCTTTGTTCTGAGCATTAGTGCCAAGCTGGCTGTATGGAGGGGCACCATGGACTTATAAAGGGACACTGAGTAGTTGGAGCAAGAGTTAGAGGTGAGGATCTCTCCTGGTCAGAAGTGCTGGCAGAGTCTATTGTTCCTCTGGTAAGCCCTCCCTGCTTCCCGTGTGCGTAGGCAGCACCACCATAGCTGAGACATTAAACAGAATAACAGAGGTTGCTCTTCCAGAGGATTCCCTGAAACTCTGCATCTTCCAACAGGCAGCCCCAACCAAGCTACATCCAGTTGTGTTCTTGACGAGTACGGTGCTCCTTGCTGAGCAGAGCCAAGATACACACTGGTGACAGCTGTCCTCAGTTTCTGGCCTGGACTCTTGAGACAACTATAAGCACAGAATCTGTGAATTACTTGCATAGGCTGGGCCTAAACTTGGCCTACAGCTGAACCCGTCTCAAGACAGTGCCACTGGACACCTACTACACAAAGCCACACTAATAAGACTGTGAGACCTAGGAGCTTTGCTTAGTATGCAGAAATAGACATAGAAAGGCAGCCAAAATTGGAAGACAAGGAAGAAACTATTTAAGAGAACAGAGATCCAGCAATAATTAAGTCAAGCACTGGTTCTAAAGATGCTCAATGAACTAAGAGATAATATAGATGAACTCAGTGAGAACTTTAACAAAGAGATAAAAAACAAAAATAGAAATGGAAATTTTAAAAGGAAACTAGACAGAAATAAAGAACATATTATCTGAGATGAAGAGTATATTAGATGAAATAAACAGAGTGGATAAAAAAGAGGATTGAATCATTGATATAGAGGATGGGAATCCAAGGACACTCAATTAGAATGGTAAGAAAAAAGAAGTCAAGATTATAATAATAATTTCAAGAGCCTATGGGACACTATTAAATGTAAAAATATCCACATCACAGGGGAACCTGAAGGAAAACAAAAAGTTGAATAGCTATTTAAAGAAATAATGGTGAAAAACTTTTCTAACCTGGTAAAGGAAATAAACACACAACCCAGGAAGCTCAGAGAGTCCCAAGAAAGAACACAAAGAGACTCTTGCACAGCAGGGCACATAATAAAAATGCCAAAGGTTAAATACAAAGAGAGAATCTTAAAAGCAGCAAGAGAAAAGTAGGTAAATAGCTACAAAGAAGCACCTATAAGATTGGTAGCTGATTTCTCAAAAGAAATTATGCAGGAGAGAAAGGCTTGGCACAAAATATATGATGTGATGAAAACCCAGGAACTATGACCAAAAATACTTTATCCAGCAAAGCTATCATTTAGAGTTGAAGGATAAAGAGCTTCCCAGACAAAAATAAACTAAAGGAATTTATCAATGCCAAGCCAATATTATAGGAAATGTTGGAAGGACTAGGGACTTCTTTAAGAAGAAAAAACATGTATCTAAAACTGGAATAAAGGATGCTAATATCATGCACCTCAAATTAAGTGCTCCAACCAATGGCTAGAGTGGCTAATGGATAAGAAAACAAGACCCTTACTGCCTACAAGAGACTCACTTCAGATGAAGAGGCACACACAGACTAAAAGGAAGAGGATGGAAAAGATATTGCCCAAATTGACCTAAAGGGTATAGTATTGAATGGAATAAATCAGATAAAGACATATATTGTTTGATTTTACATACATGTGGAATATAAAGAACAAAATAAATGACAGCAACAAACATGGAAACAAATTCATAGATACAGAGAATATTTTGATAGCTACTAGATGAGAGGGAGATTAAGCGGGGCAGAGAAAAAGGGCAAAGCAACAATATAATTGGATAGTTACAAAATAGACATGGAGATATAAAGTGTAGCATAAGGGAATAGTTAATAATGTAATAATTATGTAAGGAGGAAGAGAGATACTAGCTTTAGTGGGGTGATCACTTTGTGTGTTGTATAGATTTCTAATCACTATACTATATAACCGAAACTAACATATTATTATATGCCAACTAAAATCGAAAAAACTCATTTAATTGGACAATGTAAATATGAGCAACAATTGTCTATTATATTTTAATAAAGCTGGAAAAAAAAGAATAGAAAATAAAAGGATCTTTTCTGGAGTATCTTGAGAAATATAAAGGTACAAAGGCCATTTATATACTCTGTTGAAGAAAGAGGGTACCTGCTAAATTATCTTAAACAATGCCACATTTACCTTGATAGGTAAATATTTAGCCAAAGAAAATATTCCTAGTAAAAGTATGAAAAAAATTGATCAATATATTGAAAAAAAAGATTTAGGCAACTAACAAAGCAGTTAAAGAAGTTCAGGAACTGTTCAATTTGGTAAATTAAAAATTTGCAACTGTTTTCTGTGCTTTCATGAAAATAGTTTCATTTTTACAGCTCTTCAAAGAGGCATTTTAGAGATTAATGCAGATGGAAGAGAATGAATGAATTCATTTATTCAGTATGAAGAGCATGAGTCACCCCAGGAATGAGGACTACATAAAAGCTCCAGAATGGAATTGTGAAACTCAAGTCCAAGCTTCTCATTCTACAGATGACGACACTGATATTCAGAGAATAAAAACAAATGCTTCCCAAAGTTTAGAATTTGTAGAAATTATCTTGAAATCTTGTTAAAATGATCATTCTGATTCAATAGGTCAGGCCAGGAAATGGGATTTTGCATTTCTAAAAAAGCATCTAGCTGCTGCTGATCCTTGAACCACACTCAGAATAGTGAAGAGCAAGAGGAATTTTTCACTTTAGTTGATAGAAGAAATGGAGCCTGACTCCCATGTCCCATTTTATATTAAATGTAATAACATTTTTTTCACTTATCAGCAAATAATAGTTTATTTATTTTTTATTATTAATCAGAGGTATACTTAATTTTTCTCATAGAGAAGTAATATGATACACTTTTTTAGAAATAAAAGCTGAATTCTGCAACAGGCTTTTTGGGTTAAAGCCCAGTATTGTTACTTACTATCTTTGTGAACTTGGGCAAGTTTTCTACCTTTCTTTGTCTCAATTTCCTCAACTTTAAAATAGTGATAATAATATTATCTACCACATAGAGGTTTTTTTTTTAATTTTTAATCACAAGTAAACAACAATAACTAGCATAAACTAGCACTTAAAAATGTTAGACTTATTATCAAAGAAGAGTGAAGTCTGACTGATTGTATAACTATAGAATCTGAGAGTAGAAAAGAAGAGCAAAATCAGAATTAGCAGTATTTATTGTCATTTGTAATACTAGGAGAAATAAATACTAAGAGTTCAAAAGGCACATTATCAACTTGTTCCAGAATGGGAAGAAAAATTACATGTACTGAATGCTGATTTTGCCTCAAGTACCAAAAATTACCACTTTTAATTTTCTTAAAAGCTCTGTGGGATTTCATTGTCATCTCCATGTAATAGATGAGCAAACTAATGCACATACATTAAAAGATGAGTCAATGACCTAATGGCTTTAAACATGGCAGATCCAAGATTTGGAATCAACTTGGTTGACTCTGAAACCTGAATGAAACCACTGAGTGTGAGCCCTCTCTACTGTGAGCAAACAGTGAAGTAAGCAAAGTAAGGCAAGGCTACCAGTGCCATACATGGTCACCCTCCTAATTCAGAAGAGTGAAGTGGTTAGCCAACACTTCAAAACTTGTGAGGAAATGAGACAGCATAGTAGTTCTCTTACACACCAAAAAACAAGTCATTCTCCTCTGACTAGGTGCATCTTTTTCTATTCTAGGTGTTAGAGAAGAAAAAATAGAGGCCTTCGGAGAGATGGAGAGGTTTATGTTGGAAATACCTCAGCAAAATTCCTGAAATCATCCTTCCACAATGTTTATTTTCTCCCATGCTGAAAATAGGAGTTTTTAATCTCTCATTTCTCACCTCATTGTAGCATTCACATTTATCGGTTCTGCTCCTCCCTTCAATACCCCCTTTGCATTCTCTCATTTTTCTTGTGCAAAACAATTTAGCAGGCTCCTTTCTCAGACTGACACATTCATAGCCACCTGAAGAAAACCACAACCCTTCAACTACCAGGACATACCTTTCTTAGAAGGCAGTAAAGGGCCTGAAGCAGGAGGTTTATTGGCTAGTCACAAAGTTTACAAGTAGCACTACTGTGTTCCAGGCAGAAACAACCCTGAATAAGATGCATCTCACTGCTAATTATAGTCTAGTGGAAAAAACAGTTATTGACTCAATGACTCCAAGTGCTGCAGGAGTTGTAAAAATAAGACTGAACGTTATCCCAAAGGAGAGCGCTTATCAGGAAAAACTTCCAGAGGGAGAAATGTATCAGCTAAAAACTAAAAAATGGGGCAGAATAGCCCAAATGACAAGGTGAAGAAAGGAGAGTTCAGGCAGGAGGAACAGCATGGACAGTCTTCTGGCTGGACAAAGTCCAGCTCATTCTGATTCCTTGGTTCTTTACAGAGCAAACATCCTCCCCCTATCTCTTGATTCCCAGTTTGCAGGTGACCAGATATTATAAGTGGCTTCAAATCTTAGTATAAGCTCTCAAATAGCACTTCAGAGACATATTAATGGCCCATCTTAATCCAGAATGAGGTTCCATGGTCTCTCTCTGAACATTATTACACATCATCTGTTAAGTACAGATCATTGATTAAAATATTCATATTGACTAATAATCCATTGTTGGAGATTATAGGGAATAAAAATTTTAAATGCCATTTGCCAACATACTATAAGAATACATAAATATATTTTAGTGATTCATAAAATTTGCATAAATCAATAAAAAGGAAATTTTGATTGCAATAATTTCCAAACAATGCTGTATACATGATTGTAATTGTAAGTAACCAAATGGGATGATTAAGTCAATCAGAAGTTTTACTTTGGGCTCCCTCTCTATGACTTCTGTCAGCCCTGCACTCAATCAAAAATAATAGAAGCTTGAAAATCTAAAATTCTTCAAAATAATTGTCCAGGATCAGGAAAGAGCAATGATTTTTATCTCATTCAAGGACAAAGCCAAAATTCTTAGAATTGCCAGCCTGAGCTGAATATTCTGTGCTGACTACCCCAGATCTATTCACTACTCTTTTCTCTGCCCTGTCCTTGTCTCAAATATAAGCTTTAGGAGGATGTGCATTTTTGTCAGTTTTGCTTCCCATGGTATCCATAGATCTTACAACAGTGCCTGTAGATCACTACTAAAAAAGGTATTTTTTAATAACAGAATTTCAATTGCCTTTCCATAAATCAATAAATCTCCATTCATAAGCCTTTCTCTTAACCTCTCATAGTACCCTGAGGTGTTATTAAATACAAATAGCTACAAGATTTTATCTATTTTCAGTTTTCTATATAATATACAAATAGTTTACCATGTACTACAATGACTTTATATTGTACTTGTCTTCTCTCCTTTTACTGGATAGTAAACTCCTTAAGATTAAGTGACTATTTCTGATTCAGTTCTGATTTATTTCATTACCTAGAACTGTGCTTGGAACATCACAGACAATGAATCTTGGTTGAATATGTATGAAAGCACAAGAATGAGATATAGAATTAGCATAAACTGTAAACCAGGTTTACATTTTCTTATGAGGAAGATAAACACAGTCAGTCATTCTTTCTAAAATTGTATTGTTGAAGGTCATTCTATGTATCTGGAGCACTGCAGGGCTAGTAAAGATTTCATTCTGATGGCTCAATAGTTGTCAATGATATTCCCGAGTGGCAAGAAGGTGAAATGAAGAAGATACTGAACTTCCTCCTCATTGATTATGCTCTCCAGTAGCATGACTGTTTTTCCTAAGATGGCAGGTGACACAAACGTTCTGCTGCCCAACAGGAGGTGTTAGCCTGATGCTTGAGACCTTGTTGATGCTAGCAGGTGCAGCAGAAGGGGAGTCAACTTCTTCTACATAGGTTCAATTGATTACACTGTGAGTCCACACAGTGCTTGTGCTAGAGGGCCCATGAAACTGACTGCAGCCAACTTTCTCATTTATAGGTTTCCCTTTCTGTGACCAAATGTGCTTCTGACTAAATAAGATTAAAACCTGGGTGTTTAAGACTCAGAGATAAAATGATATAATTTTTTGAAAGCACAATGATAGCATTTTTTGGGGAAAGAAATCAAATACAAATTAAAATGCAGAATTCCACCTTTATTCAAATTAAATACCCAAACTTCTTATATCTGATATGGCTCTCTCCTGAATTCTTGTTCTTGCCTATTAAATATTATATAAGAAAAATGGACAGTGCACTACATTTAAAAAAACTCACTAATTATCACAGAAATGCAAATTAAAACCACAATGATATATCACCTCACACCTGTCAGAATGGCTATCATCAATAAATCAAAGAACAGGTGTTGTCGAGAATGCAGAGAAAGGGAACCCTCCTACATTGTGGTGGAATTGCAAATTGGTACAGCCACAATGGAAAAGAGTCTGTAGGTTTCTCAAAAAATTAAAAATAAATGTACTTTTTGACTCAGGAATTGCATCTTTGGGTATTTATCCAAAGAAAACCAAAACAATAATACCTAAAGATCTATGCACCCCTATGTTCAAGGCAGCACAATTTACAATAGCCAAGGTATGAAAGCAACCTAAATGCCCAACAACATACAACTGGATAAAAAAAGTTATGGTTCATATATACAATGGAATATTACTCAGTCATTAAAAAATTGAAATCCTACCATTTGCAATGACATAGATGGACCTAGAGGTTATTATGCTGAGTGAAATAAGTCAGAGAAAGATAAATGCCATATGATTTCACTTCTAAGAATCTAATGGACAAAAAGAACAAACTAATTAAAAACAGACTCATATAGTAGACAATCTGGTGACAGCCAGAAAGGAGGGGTTTGGGGGGATGGGAGAATGAGGTGAAGGGTTGAAGAAGTACAAATTGGTAGTTGGGAGGTGGGCTAAACGATGGAGAGCACAGCATAGGAACTGCAGCTAGAATTAATATAATGGCTAGTTGGAGAGCCAGAGGAGAGAAAGAACAATCAGGGGAATTGTTTAATAAGCTATATAAATATCTAACCTATAAACTGTATACTTGAAACTAATGAAATAAAAATAAAAAAACTCTTCCATTTTGTGCAACCTCTTATTTACTAGATTTGATGCTACTCAATTTATTAATCACTTAATAAACCCAATTAGATATTTTTTTCTTGTTTACTTACTTTTATGATGACATTGGTTAACGAAATTTAATAAGTTTCAGCTGTACAATTGATCAGTAAGGCATATTTAGATTTACACTGTGTGTTCACCTCCCATAGTTAGTTTTCTTTCTGTCACCACATACTAGACACTCTTTACCCTGTCCCTACTCCCCCCTCCCCTATGGTAGCTACCAGTCCACAGTTCATGTCCATGAGTCTGTTTGATTGTCCTGTTCATTTGTATCCCACATATAAGTGATATCATGTGATTTTCAACTTTTTCTGTTTGGCTTATTTCACTTAGCATGATTATCTCGACGTACATAAATGTTGTCGCAAAAGGCAGTATGTCATCTCTTCTTATGGCTGAGTAATATTCCATTGTATATATGTACCACAGCTTCTTTAGCCAATCACCTATCATAGGACACTTTGATTTCTTCCATTTCCTGGCCACCATAAATAATGCTGCTATGAACATCAGTGTGCAAATATCTTTTCAGATATGAGGTTACAAGTCTTTGGGGTAAATACCCAGTAGAGGGATTGCTGGAGCATATGGTAGATTAATTATTAGGTTTTTGAGGAACCTCCACGTAGTTATGTTGTTTTTCATACTGGATATACCAATTTGCATTTCCACTAGCAGTGTATGAGGATTCCTTTTTCTCTACATCCTCTCCAACATTTGTTATTATTTGTCCTGTTGATTATAGCTATTCTAACAGGTATGAGATGGTATTTCATTGTGGTTTTGATTTGCATTTCCCTAATAGCTAGTGATGTTGAGTATCTTTTCATATATTTGTTGGCCATTTGTATGTCCTCTAGGAAGAAGTGTCTGTTCAGGTCGTCTCCACATTTTTAGATTGGATCTTTTGTTTTTTGTTGTTATTGAGTTCTTTTTGTTGTATGAGTTCTTTGTATATTTTGGTTATTACACCCTTATTGGAAGCATCGCTTATAAATATGTTTTCCCATTTGGATGGTTGTCTCTTTACTTTGTTCATGATTTCTTTTGCTGATCAAAGCTTATTAGTTTGATGTAGTCCCATTCATTTAATTTTGCTTTTACTCCCCATGTATTTGAGGTCAAATTCGTAAAATCCTCTTTAAGGACAAGATCCTTCAGTTTAGTTCCTATGTTTTCTTCTATGCATTTTATTATTTCAGGTCTTACATTCAGGTCCTTAATCTATTTTTAGTTAATTATCTTGTGTGGTGATAGAAAACAGTCTAGTTTCATTGTTTTTCAGGTGCCTTTCCAGTTTTCCCAGCACCATTTATTGAAGAAGCTGTCCTTTCTTCACTATATGTTTTTGGCCCTTTTGTCAAAAATGGGTTTTCCTTTATAAGTTACCATTTTCTTTTCCCTGGCTGCCCAAGAATTCTGTCTTTGTCATTGATTTTTGATAACTTTAATACAATGTGTTTTGGTGAAGGTCTTTTTGGGTTGACATAATTGGGTTTTCTCTTGCCTTCTTGAATTCCAAGTCCCACTCATTCCTTTAATTTGGGATTTTTTTATCCACTATTTGTCTGAAAATGCTTTCTAGTCCCTGCTCCTTTTTCTCCCCTCAAGAAAGCCCATTATTCCTATGTTCCTTCTGATAATATCAGCTACTTCTTGGATTTCTCTTTTATTATTTTTTATTCTTTGGTTTCTCTCTTCTTCCTGCTAATTTATTTCCAGATTTCTGTCTTCAATATCACTAATCCTTTTCTCCATTTGGTCAACTCTATTTCCAAGCTTCTTATTTCATTTTTCATCTCTTTCAGTGTGTTCTTCATTTTCAGAAGGTTTATTCGGTTCTTTTTGAGAATTTCAATCTCCTTGCTAAAGAGGTAATTCTGCTCATCTAGTTGTCTTTTCATTTCCTAAAATTGCTGATATGACTCATTTCGGAACTCACTGAGTTTTTTCATAAGTACTATCCTGAATTCTCTGTCATTTAAGTTGTATATATCCATGTCTGTAAACTTATTTTCTGGAGATTTCTCTCTTTCTTTCTGAGATGCCTTGTCACCTTGGTTGTTCATGGTGTTTAACGGACTATTTCTTTGACAGGGCATTAATGAAAGTGTGTTCTGCTGTTTTTTCAGAAGTATTTTATTATATAAAGTTCTCTCAGTAGCCTGCTGCAAAGAAGATGCCTTTCTTTTGGTTTCCAGTAGGTAGCATCTAACCCTCTTGGATCCTTGCTTTATATAAAGCCTTATTAATGTTTTTAACTTTCTCGTAGAATTTTACTCATGCTTGCTAACCTTAGTTTCAATTCCTGTCAGTGTTAACAATGGTTTCAGCAGTGTTTGCTCAGATTTCCCTAGGGCTTCACTGTGTTCCATCTCAGAGATTATGTTAGAAGGACTCTTCTGGATTGGAGGATAGGGACTGTGGCTCAGTCTCAGTTTTCCAACCACAGTAGTATAAATCAACTGTTGTTTCTCTGCAGTCTGCTTCTCTGATTTTTGTCTTAATGACTGGGCCCTTACACTGGTTGCATGGAGCTCACAATTCTCCCAAGCAGTGCTGTTTAGAGAACTCACTGCACCTTCTCCCCTCCCCCTCCTCTACAGGGAGCTCCAGCAGCTACAAGAGGCAGTTTATTTATTTTTCCCAGTCCATCGCCAACACGCAGGTTTCTGACCTGTGGTAGCTCGTAGGTACAGAGCCCATGCTCAGATGTGCTGTTGTGCAGTTTGGGTGTTTTTTGTTGAATTTTATATGTTCAGTTTATTGTTTCAAGGAGAAAGACCAGGGGATATCTCTCTACTATGTTTCTCCAAACTCCAATTAGATCTGTAAAACAAGTAAGCAAGCAAACAAACAAACAAACAAAATGAATAATGGTGATACATTCTTGAAGTTGTCCATCAAGCGGTACCAGTTTGACCACCTTCCAAACCAGTTTTCTTTACAGCAGAGAAAATTTGTTCGTTAAAGAGACATTAAGCATAACTACAGAATATTCATTAATATTCTTCAGCCACAAGAAGATCCATAATCTATATCTCCCTTTTATTACTGAGAAATGTCTCTTGAACACTAAGGAGTTTTTATTATTTAGAAACTTAAAGATGACCTATTCTAACCTTTCAAATAGCCTTGTTTATTATAGGTTTCTCTTTGTGGTTGTGGGAATGCAGAATTAATAATGAGTATTCCCAATCTTTTCTACTGCCACTGATTTTTCATGATCCTTTGATTGTACCCATCACCACATCACCTCCATTGCCTATGCCCTTACAGGCATTTTATTTTATTTAATTATTTTTAAAAGTAATATTGCTTCTATAATTAATTTATATATATATATATAATGTATATTATATAGAGAATTATTATATATACATCATATATATATTTGTATATAGATTATATATAATTAATATATAATATACATATATATGATGTATATTATATATAACATACATATATATGTATAAATATAATATACATCATTATATATATATAATAACAATTAAGAAATGATATGAGCATTTCACTCTTAAAGAAACTAAAATAGAAAAAAATGCCGGAGACTGTGCAAGGTCTTTTTTGCTTCATAGGGTAACCTGAAATTGCTAATGCAGAATTTTTCTTAGAAGCATCACCTCTTTCTGTATGAGTCGACTTCCTTCTGGGCACATAATCATGAATGAGCTTTCCATATAAGCTTTCTAGAATCTCATAGAACTTTGATAAACAACTATGGAAAATATTTACCCAAGAGTTTCCCAATAACTTGAGCATTTTGTAACTTCATTATGGAAAGTGAATCACAGTAATGAATGTGTGCTGAGCATACTGAAAAAGATGGATTTCACAGAACTTTTGTCAAACACCTAGAGACAACAATGAGTGCTGAGGAGCTTTTACATCACTATAAAAAATTATAGTGTTATTTTAAAAATAATAATAATAAAAGCAACAAATATTCTTATTTCTGGTGACTCATACAAAGCAACAAGAAGAAAAAAAAACACAATTCCAATCCAGTCAAACTTCCTAGAAGACCTCAGGCAGCCTTTTATAAATTTCTTAATGATCAATATTTAAGCAGCAGCAAGAAAACAAATATAAAGATTTTTCTTTTCTTTCTTATTTATGAAATCAGTACACACCTTTACAGAACAAGGTAGGAAATAAAATAAAAAATCATTTCCCAACATGAAGAGAAAATAAGGCAATGGTGAGGGAAGGGGGAAGAAAGATAGTTTTATAGTTCAAACCAGTAAGCTTACTGAGATCCAATAGTCAATCACTTTTAATGCTGTCATCTAAGGGTTTTAAAAATATTACTCTTCCTAATACATCCTCATGCCATCTTTTGAGATGAGACCATTGAGTCATACAAAGGTGTTGTGAACCAGGGGCCCAGGATGAACCAAAGGAGCTCTCCAGCTATGCCAAAATGATGAGTCTGCACAGAAAACATTGTGGATGGAATCTCACCCATCCCAAAGTTTACCAAGGAAATTTAGAATAAGAATCTATAAACTATGAGAAATTCTCTACCTCAGATGAGAGAACTAAAAGAGGTGAGGGGCTTCTACCTTTTATTTTTTTTTCTTGGAATCTTTTATTTATTTCTTCTGCCCACCAATTGCTGTGATAATCTTCCCCTTGCCCAAGGGCATACCAGAATGCCCCAGTGGGTTGCAGCATCTGTGTCTGAAAAAAATTCCAATAGGTATTTTTCATTCTAGTTCTCTCATACCACCCCTTTGAGGACCTTTTACTGCAATAATACCTTAAGCCCCAGTATTCTAGTCCTCCTTCACTTCGTGTATCAAATCTTAACTGTTTGATTCCATTCTATCAGCTTCTGTGGCTAGATATATTAATGATTTTCTTATGGGTATCTCTGACTGGTATGTGAATATTAAACTTCAAGTTGGATGTTACCTATTTAAGAGAAACGCAAGTCCATCAAAAAGTAAAAGTAAGACCATCTGCTACAAGGAGTTTAAGATCACTCAAATCAATTTAAGTAAAAGGGTAAGGTTTACTAAAGTGATACAACAAAAAAATACATATGTGTCCAGGGACAAATGCTAAAATGGAGTGAGCAGTTAGGGATTGAACCAGGAAATCAGGAATCAGGCTTCTTCCTCTGAGTGTATATAATTCTACATTGTTATCCCTGTCTGTCTAGTTTCAGATGCTCTTTTTTTGTTTGTTTGTTTACACTTGTCTGCTCAGTAGTATTCTAACTTCATATTACATTTGGTATTGATTTTCTGTATTTTTTAAAAGACGCTTTTGGTTGTAATAAAAAAAAACACTCAATTTTCTCTATACTCTATTGAAATCTTTGGATTTTTTTTTTATGTTAAAGAACTAACAAGAATGCGTTGATTAATTCAGCAGCTCAATGACTTCATTGAAGCTCAAATTATTTGTCTTTCTACTCAGCTATCTTGAGAGATCTACTTTTATCTTTAGGCTAGCTCTGTCCTTGTCGCAAGATGGCTGCTGCAATTCCACACATTTAGGAAAGCCGATAGATTTATGTAGCTCTTTTCAAAAGTGAGGAAAACTCCTGAAGAAACTCCCAAACAAACTTCATCACAAGTTCAGTCAAATCCTAAACTAATTACTAGCAGATGCAAGTAGATGTGCCAACACTTATCTGTAATTACAAGAAAGGAATTAGGTGAAGTGTCCATTGAGTGGGTAACCAACATTTACCTGGAGTGAACTTTAGCTCCAAGCTTAAATAATCATTCTTCATTTGTCATTTGCAGCCTGACTAGCTCCTAGTTCTCATTTTCTACCATTCTTCTCCTCTTTCACTTTACTTAAGCCACTATATCAAGAACATTTTCACCTCAGGGCCATCATACCTATTTCCTGCTTCATTCAGATCTTTGCTCAAAAGTCACCTCACCATCTCAAATATTTTTCTATTCCTAACCAAGTCTAAAATTAGCACCCCTACCACTTTTAATTTTCTTACTCAGTTTTATTTTTCTTTACAGTATTTATCTCTATTTGACATTACATATACATTTATTTTTTATCTGGTTTTCTACTGGAATATGACTCGAAAAAGCAGGGCTTTTTCTTGTTTGTTCACTGCTATGTCAACAGTATTTGAAACTTTTTCTGGCTCATAGTTAATGCTCAATGAGGTTTTTTTTTTTCTAAATGAAAAATTTCTTTATTTTTTTATCCCACATTCTAGGAAGAAAAAACTTTATTGGTTAAAATGGATTAGGTGGTTGTCCATTGTCCACAGTCAATTGTGGACTGTGGGCAGGATCACATGTTTCAAAATCATGGTGACCTTTATATCCTATTTGCTCTGTAGAGTATCAGATAATACTTGTTTTGTTGTAATTATTAAAAGCTTCCTGTTTTCACTCTCTAATATTCTCTGATTTAGATGAGAAATTAGATGATCACCAGATATACAAGAAATGCTCCTTCCAGATGCTGTGAAAAGTGAAGTTGTTTTCAAAGTAAAAGAGTGTTGGTCAGAAGCAATGATTAGTCTATCTAATACCCTTTCTCAGTTCTGCTTCTCTACTGGGGTTCTCCATGGACAAAACACCACCAGTCATTCAGATGGCCAAATCATAAAGCTATTATTCATTGAGATTTTTAAGTCAAGGATATGCTAGCCTCTTTTAGTTCATAACAAACTTTTTTTTATATATACCTCTTTATCGCTTCTTATAACTACCTCATTCTTTATATCCCCAGTGTTAATTTATATTTGACCCTCTCTCCTTGAAAATTGTAATATGTGTACTTATTTAATAAATGGTTACTTAGCACCTTACCATGCTACAGATCCTGCCCACAGGGCTCTACAAGTATTAAATTATTTAATCTTCATAACAGTCTTATGAAGTAGGCATTATTTTGGTTATCATTATCTTCTTTTAAAAGTGAGATAACTGAGGCACAGAGAGGTTAAACAATGCCACATCAGGAGACCAAAAGAAAAGGTGTAGATGATAGAGACTCTGTCCATCCCTCTGGTGACCAAATCAAAGTTGTGACAGAAACAAGGAGAAGCAACAGGAAAAAAATCACCTGGAATCTAGAGGGACAAGCCATACAAATAGGGAGAATTACAAGAAATCACCCTGTAACAGCAGAATTTAGGATAGGGTGAGAACATGTGGCTGCCTAGTCTGGAGCAGCTGAATGAGATGGAAGCTGAGGCAGTGACAGTGGCAGACGCCTCTTAAAGGGGCTGCATTTGTGAGTGGATTTTTACAGTGATGGACCTGCTCACTCAGCACCAGTGCCAATTTGGCTGTGCACAGGGGCCACCAGGAACTTAAAGGGAGATATTGTCAGAGTGAGGGCCGAGAAAAGACTCGCTCTGTACAGAAGTGCCCACAGTATTCATTACTCCTTGTTGAGCCCTGTCCCATACCATTGTGCCAGACAAAACACCGCCATAGCCGTGGCATCATCAAACAGAGGTAGCTTTGCCCAGAGGATTCCCTGAAACCTCGCCTCCTCCAACTTGCAGCCCCATTCATGCTACATCAAAGTATATTCTCGGCGAGTCATGTGCTTCTTTCTGAGCAGCGGCTAGACTAACACTAAAGGCAGCTAGCTTCAATTTCTGGTGTGGCCTTTTGAGGCAACTATAAGCATAGCATCTGTGGATCGCTTGCTGAATCTTAGCAGGTGGCACCAGAGGAGTAGAGGCTTGGGCTAAATTTGGCCTGCAGCTGAACCTCTTTCAGAGTTGTGCCACTGGATAGTTACTTCACAAATACTAATAAGACCGGGAGAGTTAGGAGCTTTGCTTAGTACATAGAAATAAACATGGAAAGGTAGCCAGAATGGAAAGACAAAGGAGCAAAAGCCATATGAGAGAACAGAACAGAGATTCAGATATAATAGAGTCAAATAATCTAAAAGATGCAAAGTTCAAAACAGTGGTTATAAAGATGCTCAGTGAAATTTTGGGAAGTGTAGAGAACTTCAATAAAAAGATTAAAAAACATAAAAATTGAAATGAAAATTATAAAAAGAAACCAGTATGAAATAAAGAACATATTATCTGAGATGAGAACTATATTAAATGGAATAAACAGAGTGAATAAAGGGTCAAATGCTTTATCTATCTAGAGGATGGGAAAGTCAAGGACACACAAGCAGAATGGCCAGAGATAAGATGCCAAGACTATAAAAGTAATTTAGGGAACACTATTAAGGGTACAAATATCCATCTGATCGGCATGACTGAAGAAAATTAAGATGTTGGACAGCTGTTAAAGAAATAATGATAGAAAATTTTCCTAACCTGGTGAAGGAAATGGACATAAAACCACAGGAAGCTCAGAGAATTTAAAAAATCAGGGATCCAAAGAGTTCCACACCAAGATACATCATAATTAAAATGCCAAAGGTTAAATATAAAGAAAGAATATTAAAAGCAGCAAGAGAAAAACATATAATTACTTATAAGGGAACACCTATAAAACTGGCAGCTGATATCTCATAAGAAACTATACAGGACAGAAGGGCTTGGCAAAACATATTTGACAAGATGAAGACCCAGAATCTACAACCAAGAATACTTTATCCAGCAAATTTACCATTTAGGGTTGAAGGACAGATAAAGAGCATCCCAGATAAAAATAAGCTAAAGAAATTTATCACCACCAAGTCAGTATTACAGGGAATTTTGGAGGGACTTCTTTAAGAAGAAAAAATACAAAATACTAACTTCAGATTGAAAGACATACACAGACTAAAAGGAAGGAGATGGAAAAAGATATTGCTTTGATGGATCTAGAAGGTATTCAAGTCAGACAGAGAAGGACAAGCACTATATTGTTTCACTTATATGTGGAATCTAAGAAATAAAAAAAAATAGTAAAAAACAAACTCACAAATATGATGAACAAAGGGCAGGAGGACTTGAGGGAGTGGGAGAATAGGGTGAAGGGTTAAAGAAGTACAAATTAGTAGCTGATGGATGGTTATAAGGATGAGGAGCACAGCATAGGGAATGCAGTAACATTAATACATTGGCTAGGTGGAGTGTCAGGGGAGAGAGCAACTGGGAAGAATTAAGCCCAGACTGTGGAGGCTGAGTCACTATACTGTATTGCCTTAACAGAGATCTCTGCCAGTAATTTTATTCCTTTCTTCTCTGGGTCAAAGGAACAAAAAATAGGCCAAACCTAACTCTTTAGCATCATATGCAAAGACTTATGTAATCTAACCTTGTCACCTACCCTGGTCTTACCTCATTATGACAACCTTGTTTTACTACAATTATGTTGAATAAGCTACTTTTCACCAAATGGACCATGAATATTGATGTCTTTTTTTTTCTCTCAGACCTCATTCTAACTACAATATCACAATACCCAATCTAAAAAATATCAATGCAACTTTTGAGATTCAGCTTATGTCACTCCCTCTAAAAAAACTTTGCTCTTATTTTAATTTGTATCTTTACTGTTTCCACAGTATTTTAATAACAAATTATTTCACTCCTTAAAAAAAGCGTTCTTTTTTTGTCATTTATGAATGTATGTTTATTGAATAAAGAAAAGAAATCAAAGAAAATTAGGGAGAAGTTAAAATTCTAGTCATGGAAAGAAAATGTCCAGAGAGGATGCAGAATAAAATATTTCTCACTGAACAACAGAGAGATAGCTAAAAATATATATTTACTTCTATTTCCAACAATGCTTGGAAAACTATGACCCATGGATCAAATCCAGCCTGCCAGCTATTTTTGTTAATAAAGACTTCTTGGAACACAGCCATCTCCATTCATTTCTGCATTGTTTACGGCTGCTTTCATGCTATAAATACAGATTTAAATAGTTGTGACAGAGACCATATGTTCTGCAAAGCTGACATTATTTAATATCTGGTCCTTTACAGTAAAGAGTTTGCAACCTCAGTTCTACAACATAATATTCTGTGACTGTCATACAAATACTATTTTTGATGTTCCATGTGTCAAACAAGAGTTGTTGTCACAGGACATGTCTAGAGATAAACATCTTGCAGAAAGAAAATAGATACCAGTACAGCTTGAAATCATTTTTATTTTCATCATGGCATGATAGAATTTATCTCCTACTTTCTTGGGGGATAAGATATATCCCTGCTCCTTTAGGGGTTGTGGCCTAGATTAAACTAAGACACTTTTGAAGAGATAGAAACATAAGTTATGTTTGGAGATGGCTTACTGTAATGAGGAAAACCTTTGGTCTTATAGGTGTTTCACCCTAATACTGGACCAGAAAGGGTGACTTTCCATTGTTCTTTTCTCATATGTACAAGATTTGAAAAGAGTTTCCCAATCCAGCTAGCCAAGCACCACTAAGAAATTGGATGGAAGCAAATAATAAAGTATTCCTCAAAGACCAAAAGAAAGAAATGGATAAAAAAGAAGAAGCAGAGTGATCAGGAGTTTTAAGGAAGATGATGGTGGCAGAGAAAAAGATGAGGCTTGTAGAAAAAAGTTTCCTATACTTTGGAGTTAACTTAATAAAGTTCCATAGTTTTCATGAGAGAAACAATAAACTTCGCCTTTGTTCTCTGGGGTCTTGATATGGGCTTATTTGTCTAACAGTAATGGACTATCTCTTACCATTCTTGCCATTGTCAAGGGCACAGCTAAGCTGTTTAATCTGCATTCTTAGGCTCATCGCTGTCCCATTAAAATGTCAATCAATCTTATATGGGGGAAGGAAAGTTCAGCAAATAAAATCAAAAGAATACTAGATCTACTGTTTCAGTCCCTTTTCCCAAGCCCTGGAACAAAATAGAACAAAACAACACTGGGTTTGGTAACCAGGAGAGTGTGTTTGCTTTTAGTTCTACAGATATTTGCATGTTCATGATGACATCTGGACACATGTGGGCAATGCTAGGAGGTCTTTACAAAAACAGATGTTGTGTGAATCATTTTGCACTACTCACCAGTAAAAGGGGCAAGCAAGCAGAACGATGCCATTATTTACTTGGCATTTGGGGATGGTGAAGAGAAAAATAAATGAATTTTTGACATCTGTTCCTGTTCATTGGTATAGCTTAGCTCTGGCAGCCAAGCAGATCTGATCAGGCATAATTGATAAATAATTAAAGGCAACTTGGCAAGGAGGGCAATGAAAACTAATAAGAAGAAAAAGGAGAAATACATTGACACATATTTATCAGGTGCTTTGAAGAAAAACCTAAAGGGACAAGACAATCTTTAAAAATTAGTATTGTTTTAGGAAAACTCCTGCAGTACCATGGTGACTAAAACATAAATAATGTTGTTCCTCTTTTTTGCTTCCTACAAGTTATTGGGAGCAGATTGAAGACCTAAGTCCTTCATATCATACAATAATAAGAGCTACAATTTATTGAGCACTTTGTAAGGTGCTTTATAATCTCTAAACCCATAAAATAAATTATTTTAGAGATTGGAAAACAAATTCCCAGAAAGTGTGTCACATACTGATCAAATGACACTGGCAGAGTATGAAAGTCACCTTCAACATGCCTTTTTCTGCTGACAAATTACTTCCATGGCTATATCTCTTTTGAGAGGAATGGCTGGTGGCAAGAGCTTGGATCCTGACACTGTAGAGTATTGAACCTTCCTCTGCTTTATTGTAGCTGATGGTTTTGGTTTATTTAAACTTTTAAACTCAATTTCTTTGCCTGGAAATGCCGGAGCTATCCGGCTAAGATCGAACAGTTCCTGAGAGGGGGAGTGAGGATTGAGAGAGAGAGAGAGAGAGAGAGAGAGAGAGAGAGAGAGAGAGAGAGAGAGAGAGAGAGAGAGAGAGAGAGAGTCAGAAGGGCTAGCAGTGAATACTGAGCCCCGAGTTTATTTAGCACAGCATATATATATACCCTTGAAGAAGCAACACTCACACATATGCAAACGATCGCTGACCTTTACATAAGTTCTCGCAAAACATCCTTGTTCCTGTTTTTGTCTCTTATTCCCTGGGGCAAGAAATATTCAACATTAAGCCAAACCTCCTCCTCCACTAACGAGCTATCCATTAAGCCAAACTTCTTCCTTCAGTAAACAAGACTACCTGCTCTGCAAACTGCTAGCTTGCAGGCAACTCCAACCCTGTCTGCAGAGCATTCATTAAGAATGGCTCCCAACATGGAAATGGGCAAAAAATATTATCTCATTGGGATTTAGTGTGACTTAAATGAGGAAGTGTGTGTGTGTGTGTGTGTGTGTGTGTGTGTGTGTGTGTGTGTGTGTGAAATGCCTTAGAAGTAGTAGACACCCAGTAACAATAATGCTTTTTTTTTCTTGTTGACTCATACCTTGTATACCCAGCTCAAAATAGCATTCAGAAAAGACAAATAGTGGTACTTAATATGCGGTGATATAGTTAAAAATATTGTCTCAAGTTGCTATTCTTGATATAAGATGCCTCAAATAAAAAGTGTTATTTGCACTGGTTACATCACCCAATCTTACCAGTAGTTATGTTACCAGTTTAACAGACATCTTGACCCTTGTATTCTTAACTGCCTCAGATTTTCCAAACCCTCCTCCCTTTCTTTCCTCCCTCCCTCCCT